>JAGVVM010009186.1:0-14582 GCA_019149425.1 Psidium friedrichsthalianum
TTAGTAAAATGAAAAATTTTATAGAACAGCAATTAATAACCTGCCAATGCTATCGGAGCTGAAATGTTGCCACTACAGATGTAACATTGATCATATAATTAGGGTAGCGAAAATGAGGATGTTAAGGTAGATGTGGGCGTATAAGGAGGATAAGATAAGAAATAACGATATTTCGACTGAAAAGTTGGAATAGCACGGTGGCAGAGAGATGAGAGAACATAATTAAAATGGTTTTGGACCTATTTTCCGTAGACCTCTAAATGCTCCGATAAGAACAGAAATGTGTTTTGGAACACGATATAAGAAAGGACGAGGTTGACCGAAACTTCCTTAAGGAAGGTGGTAAAACAAGAGTTAATGGAGTGAGAAAATAATTGACGTATAGACTAGCCTTAAACGGAGTGGAAACAAGCTATTCGCATCAGTAGAGGTTGGGATTTCCTTATATTTTCAGAGTGCCCTATTTAGTCCTTACTATTTATTTAATATTTATCTATTTATTATATTTATTTTTTAGGTAGCCCATGTTTTCGCTTTTATTTTAGTATATTTAAGCTTTTTCGCTTCGGGGTTCATCGACCCCGCGGTTGCTACCCCAACTGTTTTTGATAAAGTTGATGTTGATGTTGTGTAATGTAACAAGCAAGCAACTATGACTGAAGCAAAGAGGAGAACCGCCCATAAAAGGTAACTGAAAATAAAGGAGAGGCACATCTAACCAATGCAGCAGAGAAGCTCTTTTGAGAGCAGATGGTAAGAGGACAGACTTATTTAAATCTATCATGGAATCGCCAAGTGAAGGCATTGTGTATCACTTTTCAGGTCGCATTTACATAGGAAACTTATTTTTTTTAAAGTCTCAGAAGTGAGCAATTCCAGAGGGCCCTGTCTTGATGTCCTTTGTTGAAACAGGTCCTTTTCCTTACACAATGATCACATAGGCCAGAAATCATGCTAAATTAAAAAAATGCTCTGTCCACGGAAAAATTTGAATATGTCCTGACCAAAATGTTAAAGGGGGGGGGTCTACTTTTGAGGAGTAAGAAGCCTTGCTAAACGTAATGCATGTAATCATCTACATAACCAATCATAAGTTCCCAAAATCCAAGGACTGACAGTAGCTCTTTTGTCCTTGGAAGCATTCCTACAAGAAATACATTTCAAAGTTTTCTGTGAATCGGACATCCATAATTTTCATTTGGACGCTCAAAATTTAATATGTTCTGTGATTATAAAGTTCACGAAGATCGTTTTTTTGTAAAAGTAACTTTCTCACTGGCAATGTTTCAACCAAATGAAATTTCAGAAAATGGCACCAGAGCAAGTGCCACACCAGACCAATTTCCAGACTCCCAACCGAGCATTCTCTTCTACGCTAAGACATATTGGCAAACATGCAGCCAACTAAGCCAAAGGTGGAAGCGTTCCCTTGCATTTGATATGAGGTATAAACCCAAATCAGACTCCGAACAGAGGAATTCTCTTTACTGCTAAGACATATTGGCAAAACAATCAGCAGACTAGCCAAAAGGTGGAAGCGCATTCCCTTGCATTGGCATGGAGGTATAAGACCCAAATCAAGACTCCGAACGAGAATTCCTCTTCTACACTGCGTTAATACCTATTGGCAAAACAATCAGCAGACTAAGCCAAAAGTGGAAGCACTCCCTTGCATTTGAGTATAGGTATAGACCCCACAATCAGACCAACTGAACAATGAAACAGATTTAGGCATTGAAGAATCTGGGATTTATATGATCCGTGGTAACTTTCAAGATCGCCATTAGCATAAAGAAAGTAAATCCCCCATATTAATGTCTTACATTCACTGCACAGCTATGTTTTCTACTTTGTGGATAACACAGGGAAAGAGTCCTATCTTCTCACAAACCAATCACTTGCTTAAGTTTGCTGTGATGTTTGTAACTTCTTTGGATTACAGAAAGACATTAAGTACCCCAAAAACAATAATATGAAAAGTGAAATTTTAGAAAATACAGCAACAATCTACTAATTAACGAATCAAACCACTCATAAGAGTAATATGCTAACATGAATGATTAAAGACACTGTGGGTCTTATTCTCACAGTTGACACAAGCTTGTGCAGAGGCAATCAATTGAGCCATTACAGTAGCATACTGAACAGCTGTGTGTTGTGAAGTATAGTGTCTGAGAGACCATATTCTGAAAAGTTCGGTTCTACATGAAATAAAAATGACCCTGGCAATGATCTTTTTGACAATGCTTCTTGCCATATATCAATGAACTCTTCCATGATTTGTCTGGACTTTTCCATGAAGAAATTGGCAATACTCCCACCTGCAAGACATAAGCCAAGTTCCTCTCTAAATTAGTTACCAGTGGAACTAAATCACCAGCAGGCATGCAGTTACGCCAAAATAAGAGAGAGAGTGTGTGTTTGGGGAGAAGAGAGATGGGGGGGGGGGGTTTGGGTTTTCTTATGCACCATCTAATCTATCCAAAATGACTGAAAATTTGGCAAGTGTAAGAAGAAAAGTTTTCAGAGATGCTAAGAAAATACATCTCAATATCCGACCAATGGTATGCAAGAGCCCAGACCACACATAAAACCTCGTTTCCTCTTGGACAATACCACCCCCTCACCATAAATATCAAGTTAGCTGAAAATCTTCATGTAAACATCATATAACCTTGAGGAAAACAAAAGAGGAACAGTCTTCTGCTGCCACTCTTCTTTATCAAGGCCCTAGAACCTCACCTTGAAAAGGAAGGAGATAGTAAAGTGTCCCTTTGGTTTGAGAGAGCTATTCAAAATTTTATTTTCCATTTTCAAAATCTACTGGAAATGCGATTGTCAAGAGTTGAAAATTGTTTTTAACAGAAACACAGGAAAGAACCATCTCATTTTTACTTGCCTGACTTCTAAAAACATTTGAGTTGTTTTCAAATGAATGACACTTCCTCGTGCAAAAGCCTCACACAGTTTAGGGTCTTTGGTTTCTGAGCAGGATCCTTTTTGGGTTTTTCCTAAGCTATGAAAGAAGCTTTTCTGAGTCTTTCTGGTCTAAATGAGGGAAGTACCTCATCCAACAAAACTCTTGAGAATATTTCTTGTTCAAACTTTCTCTCAACCTCACAGCTGCTATATTTCTGTCTTTCCCTTTTGCAAGAGCCTGACTGAAGCTTAGAGAAGTTTCTTTAAGCATCTTCACTTATAAATGAAAAACAAAGAAGAAAGAAAACAACATTTTTGCACTAAATCACCACTATTTCATGTATATTATGTAGCAAGGACTTCCTAAAAGGAATCATATAGAGGTAAATCCGGAAGATATCAATTTATCAGATATGGAGTAATTAGAGTACAAATTTAGTAAATGATCACATCGCAGAGAATGATCAATCTAGAAATAGAAATATTTAGTAATATAGTTGAAAAAGATTAGACGTAAGATTAACACAGTTAGATCAACGGATGGACAAAATGGACTATAAAAGTAAAAAGATATCAAGCATGTTCTCAGCTTTTCATTTTGTAAGTGGATTCTCATTTTACCAATGCAACACATGGTCATGAAAAAGAAGCACGACAATGAAAAATAAATGAAAACAAAAACTAAGAGTACTTTTGTAAAACCAAATGGCCTCGACATCGCAAAAAACAAATATTCAGTACTCCATGTTAATTATCTTCAATGCCTTCAATATTATTCCTAGTCAGTCTTAGAAGATGTTTAGAAAAATTGTATACATAAGGGCGAAAGTCCCATATCGGGCAACTAGGAGATATTATGGGGTTTATAACGGGTTGGGTTCTCTCTCCTAACAAGCTAGCTTTTAAAGGATGAGTTCTTCACCCATGTAACACATCAAAGTGGTATTAGAACCACTCCTTGCATGCCCACCTTTTGGGACTTTATCCTCGGGGCTGCAATCCCTTGGCAGCGGCCTAAGTAGAATCCTAAAGAGGGGGAGGATGATGCGGACAAAAGTCCCACATTGGGCAACTAAGGCTTTGTTTGGCGACGACTCTGATCCTCTGATTCTGTTTCTCGGAATAGAAAAAGATGAAAGACCTGTTTGGTAACGTAAATAATTCTAATTCTAAAATTCTCTGATTCTTTTCCTAGGAACATATTAGAGCAAAAACAGAAAAAAAAAAGAGTTGGCTCTTTGTTCCAGAATCACTTCTGAGAACAAGACCAAGCTCTCACTTTGTTCCATCGCCATTCTCCACCGACTTGCCGCCGCTAGTTGTCGGAGAAAAAGGAAAATAAAATAGAAAATAAAAATAAAAATAATTTAAAAATAATGATTATTTTTTATTACTAATAAATAATTTAATTTAAAATTAATTGTTAACGTTTGTATTGCATGAAAGTATTTTAGCAATATCATTTTTCTTAACAAATTACAAACATGCCATGATTGGGTTAATATAGAAGTGCTTAAGTGCAAATTCGTTGCAAAAATCACGTGCAAATTACCTATTGAGCTTACGTCCTTTCTTAAGGAACTTGCATGTCTTTATTGCTCCCTGCAATAAGTAAATTAGGTATGGATTATGGATCATCTGTATTTCATTTTATTTAGTGATGCTATATAGGTTGATTTTATAGTGACAAGACATAATTATTGACTTAAATAAAAAATTAGAAAAAGAAATTATTTATAAGAACAGAAATTATGTGCAGTTGCCAAATGCATTTCTCTTCAAGAACAAAAATTTTGTGCAAATATCAAACGCTTTCTGATTCTCTAAAACTTGTCCAGTGGGATAGAAATATATTTAAAAAAAAAACAATTTTGAACTCATCCAGTGAAAAATTGATTTTTAAAAACAAAATCTTTGTCAAAAGCACCCCTAAGGAGATATTTTGGGGCTTATAATGGATTGGGTTTGCTCTCCTAAGAAGCTTTTCGGAATAAGTTTTTCCATCCCTTGTAATGCATTAGTATATTAACTGGAAAGCTTAACTACCAACATATCAATTGCTAAAGCAATGCAGATCCTGCATAAGCTGGCATCCACGATCCTTCAAGGGCAGATTGCATAAATGCATTGAATTAACAGAATAATGCTAAGTCCGATGTGATGTAGGAAAAACAAATTCACGACCAAACACACTGGAAAAATCTCAGCAAAATTTGCAGAAGCTCGTCACTAGTCACTCTTGTTACCAAAGAATTTCAAGGCACACAAAGGCACAGAACAGGAAATGCAATATAAGCTCATTACCTCCATAACAATCCCTCTCAAACTCTCGGAATGACTAGGAACAACTTTCCCACTCTCAACTGAAAGTCTCCAATTGATACTGAAACCCTGCAACACACAACAAGGAGGCAAAAAGCTAATTAGTCTTCTCATAATTGCAGAACAGATTAAACATATTGAACTCACACTCACAGCAACTCGAGCAATATTCACTGCTCGTAACACGCACATCATACATGAAAGCACGCGACAGAGAAACTAAGCAGAACAATAATGCGCATTCGATGCCCTACCTCGAATATAAGCGCGACTCTCGATTTGTAAGACTGCAACTTCTCCATTATGATCTGAACCGAGACGTTCAGATTCGACAACTATCCGGTGACTCCGGAGCGTGAAGTAGTACTTATTTGGCTGCTCCGGCAGCGACATCCCGATGAAATCCCGCGGCATTTCCGGCGGCATTGCCTGGTCTATTTAAACAATGGTGTTTCCGATAAACAAAGGTAAACGGTTTAAAAAAAAAAAAAATTACGCGCGCGCAAACAAAATGAATTCGATCTCGATTCACCTCGAAGTATAGGCTTGTAGTAGGTGAGAGTAGCCTTCATCTGCCTTCCTTTACGCCATTGATGCCCTCGACGCACTTGAGAGGACTTCCGCGAGGATCTGGCTGTTCACCGTCGTCCCCGGATTGGGTTGCCATTGCAGAACCCTAGCACAGCGACATCGAAACCGCCGATTAGCGTGCGAAATTTTACGAGAAAGTGAAGTGGAATTTGCGAAATTTGGCTTCCATGAGATCGTGTGATTCCCGGAACCCGACGATTACCACTTGAGAGGCATGGCTTCTGCGAGGAACGGAGGCGACGAAACTCCCCGACGAACGAACGACTGAGAGACTGACCGCTTCAGTAAGAAAATGATACGCCCGAAAGCCCAACCGAGCGGGCCGGCTCAAATAGCCCGATTTGGTAAAAGGACTCTGCCTAATATCTGTGGAAAATTCCAAATAAGGACACAAAATGGCTTCATTTTTTTCAAATAAAGATTCAAAATTAATTTTATTTTTAAATAATAACCTAAAGTATCCTAATTATTTTTAAAAATTATATGACCGAATGACAATTTTCATCTTTTTTTTTTGTATCGAAGGTGTCTGGGCCAGCGTTCGTACAGATCACGCACTTCGGACTAATCCTCGAGGCTAGCGCAGCATCCTACCGCCACGACCCTCCGCTTAAATCACCGACGCCCAGCGAGGTTCGAACCAGGACCTCTCGTGAAAGGACCAGAGCGTAAATCAGCTGGGCCACTGATGGGGGGTATGAAATTTTTCATCTTTTACTTTTCATAATTCTTTTGTTTTTGTTTTTTTCACTCCCTCCCCCTCTCCCGGCCATCGCCAGCCTCAAGCAACAGCTGCCCTCGCCGACATCCCTTGCTCGAATCGACGCTTGGCGAGTCGGAATCACAAAATCTAATCTGTCTGCTCTATCCATTTGACGTATCGAGAAATCATCCAATCTTGCTTCCTAATCGATTGCCGAAGAGCTTATCGCTTTGTGTAGCTTTCGAGATGCGGCGGCCGTTCGTCAACAGCATCCTCGCCCGTAAGTACCCCCCTTTTCGAGTGGTGACTCCCTCTGTAAGTTTCCCCTTTTTTTTTCGATCGGAATGATAGGAACCATGTCTCTCTCATTTGGAACGTATGCTCGTTGGACAAGTCCTGCACCGTCGAACGACGAAATGATTACAAAGTCATGTTGGCGATCTGAGTGGCCTCGCTCGATTTCTTCTTTTTCCAGGATTCCGATACTGCACGGTGCTGCCACCTTTTCACCTGAAAATCCAAAAGTTCTTCCGCCCGGTTCTACGTTTGGCACCGATCAAGGTTAGCGTCGCGCTCCTTCCGATCACTCTCTGATTATCTTCTGCGATTTGTAGCTTCAACTACGGTTTGTGCTCCCTCGCAGTATCAATCGTGATTACTCCAGGCCTGCGTATATCAGTGCTGGAAAAGGGTCCCTAGAGTTTCAGTTGATCAACCAGAAATCATATTTTTTTTTTGCCGGGGCTTCCCACGCCTGAGTCCGGAGATGACCGGGAAGGAAAGAGGAAAAAAAAAAATAAAACAAAAAGGAAAACAAAAAAGAAAAGGAAAAAAAGGGAAAAACATTTACAAAGAGGAAATGACGAAAATGCCCTTTGGTCAAACCATTCTTTGAAAGGATGAGGCCCTTATTCGAAATGAGGTTCACTGGAGCCCTTATTTAAGAAATGATAGCACTTCGGATCTTTATTAGAATTTTTCCTATCTTCGTATAAAGTTGAATTTGAAGCTAACGATCTGATTTTTATTAGTATTAATTCCACGAAAAATCTCAGCTGGTATGCATATGATAAATTTATCATAAATTATTTTTCACTGCAAAAAATCTCAAATTGATTCGTCTGTGACAAATTTACCCCCAAACTATTTTTTTTTTATTAAAAAGAGAATAGAAGGGAAAAGAGAAAAAAAAGAAAAAAGAAAAGAATTATATAAATATAAAAAATATTATCTATGTTTATGTTCATTCGTGGCCATGTAAAATAGCGAGATTATCTACGCTAGCTTTGGTATTTACGTAAAAACAGTCAACATCCCCATCAGCAATTTTCAAATAAAATTAGCCGGATTGAATTAATTGAAAAAAGCAAAAAAAATATTTAGAACTCCAATTAGCATAATTAAAAGATTTATCATTGAAATAGCAAAAATATAATACGTTTGGGACTTTTGGATAATTTTCTTAATAAACAATATCAACCGTCGCGTCCATGTCGGGTCAGTAACCGAACCGTTCCAACCAATATATGGAGATACGGGCGGGCCCTGCTGGGCCGAAACGGGCTTCCGGGCCTCAGGCGATTTGGACACTCCACCGAGCGAATCCCACTCCACATCTAACCAGAGAGCAGTAAGAGCTGGTTCCGATCCCTGGTTACTCCCTATTTTCTTCTCCGGATCATCTCTGCTCTGCTGTAGAGGGAGACCGTCGGATGGAGGCTTCGTCGGAGCATAGTGCAGAGCTAGGTTTTCTGCGCCTTCGCTCCGTTTCTCTTCTTCTTCACGCCCTTGCTCATATGAGTTGCGGTTTCGCACGCTGCCGAGACTCGTTCGGAAGCTGAATTTGGAGGGCCGGGGGGTGGGGTTCTAGGGAAGCAGATCGTATCGTAGAGAGCTTGGCAGAGGCAAATGGCGTGCGTGTACATACCCGTGCAGAACTCGGGAGGAGGAGGTCCGAGTGGCCCTCGACCAGCTCCCTCGGGACGCTTCCGACATCCTCGACATCCTCAAGGACGAGCAAGCGCCGCTCGATCTCTGGCTAGTCTCATCGCGGGTAACTTGCTTAGCTTTCCAGTTGGGATTCCACTTGTTCTGCATTGGTTGTTGCCAGTTCGAGCAGTTCGATCCGGTGGCATGTTTCTTTGGATTTACTGTTCTAGTTTTTCGAATTTTTGCGGTGTTCCACGTTTTGTTAAGCTCAGTTTGCCCTTTCAGTTTCGATAGTTTGTTTGCTAACTTAGTTTTGACGCAGAGAGAGTACTTTAAGCAAGGGAAGATCGACCAGTTTCGGACAAATTCTGGAAGAAGGCTCAAGTCCCGGTATATTTTGCATCCCTGTATTCCATCCTAGTGGCCCCGTTTTCCTCTGCGTTTTTCCCCTCGTCGAATAGCCATCCTCTCCCCATAGGGAAAAGAACTTCTACTTGTCGTTGGAATTTCTATTTAAATTAACGACAAAACTTTCTGCTAATGTCTTTTGCAAAATTGCTTACAGAAATTGATGAGTATTATGCTGATGTGTGAGGTATGAGAGGATAGCGATTCTCAATGCTTTGGGGGCTTATACAGCTACCTTTGGGAAAATTGAGACCAACAGAGAGAAAAGGAGGAACTTTTATTTTAGCGACCCAGTACTATAATAAGGCATCGAGAATCGATATGCCCACGAGCCTTCAACTTGGGTTGGAAAAAGGTAAATTTTCATTCACTTTAGACTTGTAATATATACTGGGGAAAATCTGTGTAGGTTCAGAAGAGTTATATGTGAAATGTTTGTCAGTTGTGGAGTTTCTTTTGTCGTTTTTCTTTTTTGGGTTCCTGAAAACCGGTTTAAAGATGAAATGGCTGTTCACAGTTGTAAAGTTAAAGATGATGAAATTATTGGGTTCTTAATTGATTCTTGCATGCTCAGCTCTAATGTAGTTGATATTTGGTTTGATCCTCACCATTACCATTTGGGGCAGATTCCAGCTGGCGACTTTCCAAACCACACTATATTGCATCTGGCTCAGTGTGCCATATCTTTAGTCTTCATTGATTGAATCTCTATCATCACATTTCTCCTGCTTACAGGTCAACTCTTACTTGCCAACGGCGAAGTAGAACAGGCATTTGCTGGCATTTAAGATTGTGCTAGATGGACAGATGGGATAATGTTCCTGCTCTCTTGGTCAGGTATGTTGCCGACATTCTGTGATCTGATCATACTGGCTGGATACCACTGATTGTGTTCTGCTTTAGATATTGCAGTGTCTAGGATACTTGCATGCATTCACACCGTTGCACATAATAGAATTACTCTTTTGTTCTTTGATTGCTAAAATTTCCTTTTTTTGTTTTTTTTTGTACTAAAACTTGGACTTTTGTGTCTGCAGGCATGTGTTGAATCAATCGCGGACGGTATTCTGATTCCTTGGAGTTATATTAAGGTTTGTTATATCATCATTTTCCCTGCATTGGGGACAATATGACCATACAGATTCCTTACTGCATCATGATCCGAAGGTTCAGTAAGTAGTGTCATGTCAAGGAGTTTCAGTCTAAGTTTGCAGGAATTCATCAATCTGAATAGACTATTGATGTTTCCCTTCAATCATTGTCTCTGTCTAGAGGGCCTTGCAAGTCCACCCGATTGTCCTGGAGCTGTAAGACTTTGCATAGGTCTCTGTCGCTACAAGTTGGCCAATTCGAGAAAGCCTAGGCAGGCATTTCTGCGGGTTCTGCAGGCAAGTTATATGGTTGTACCATGTTGATTATGAAGAGATATTTGGCCTTGCTTCACAGTTTGTATTAACTCCATCATTTATAGGGTTTTCAATTTTCATTTAACAGTTAGACCAGAAAATGTTGAGGCCCTCGTTGCACTTGCAATTATGGATATGGCTACAAACAAAGGTTATTTAGTCTCGTTGTTTATACTCTTACATGTGGTTATAAGTTATTGGATTTAAGATACATTCCTGCTGATAGATCACTCTGTTTTCTTACATACATGTCAGCGGGTGGAATAAGGAGAGGAGTGGAAAAGATGCCACAGGGCATTTGAGATATACCCTTACTGCGCAATGGCATTGAATTATCTAGCAAACCACTTCTTCTTCACTGGGCAACACTTTTTGGTTGAACAGTTGACTGAGACTGCCCTTGCAGTGACCAATCATGGGCCAACAAAGTCACATTCTTATATAATCTTGCAAGATCTTACACAGCAAGTGTGCCATTGTCTTGCTTCTCACATCTTAAAGATATATCTTTAATGAAAATAATAAGGTAGTGATGCAGATGAATCATTGTTTATGAGTGTTACCATTCAAAGGGAAAGTCTCTCTCTCTCCTCTCTCTCTCTCTCTCTCTTTCCCCCCTCAGTCTGCACACAATTCCTCTGCCTAATGGGGCCTTGCTTTTTGTCAACTTTAGGGGGACTACGAAAAAGCAGGTCTCTACTATATGGCTTCTGTCAAGGAAATCAACAAGCCACATGCATTTATTTTTTTTATTCATGGTTGTATCGCTTCCCCTTCTTCAATATTTGCTCACTGGAAACAGGGACCCACAGACAGATTACATTTGGGATGGAAAAGTATCAAAATTGAAAGATGGAATTGAAAATGGATTTTACAATTAATTGCATGACGTGGAAAGTGGATTTTACAATCATCCTGAAGATGTGTTGTTCTCGGTTAATATTATTCTATAGTCTGTTTTGTATGAAATTGGAAAATCTTTCTCTCTGCCAGTGTTGACATCTCTGATTAGATTTTAATAATGTATTTTTGTTTGGTGTTATTTACATTTTTTTTTTCTGTTGGTGTGCATTGGTCGCTATCAATTAGGTCTTGGTCAAGTACAACTCAAGTTGGGAGATTTCAGAAGTTCTTTGTCAAATTTTGAAAAGGTTTTGGAGGTATATCCAGATAATTGTGAGACATTAAGAGTAGTTGGTAACAAATGCCCGTGCATTTTGTGATTTACTTGTTGGATTTATTTATTGACTACCTTTTCTTAGAATTATGCTCTCTCTCTCTCTCTCTCTCTCAACTTGAAATAGGTTCTTGGGCACATATATGTGCAACTCGGGCAGATGGAAAAGGGACAGGAGTTATGAGGAAGGCAACGAAGGTCGATCCACGTGATGCCCAGGTGACCAATTTTGTCTTTTTTTTCCCCTTCTTTTTCATTTTTTTGAAGTATTTCTTTAATCATGATGCCTGTGGCCATGATGCATACCTTTATTCTTTGTATTCCTGCATGCAGGATAAGTTTACCACGTTTACATTCTTGGCCCCTCTCTTCTTGTACTAGCATTTGTACTGTTTATAGGAATTAAAACTTGTGAAGCATTATTGCATGCAAGTTGAATATGGTATTGCATACTTTCTAGGATAGGCAGATTTCGTGCATTCCTGAGGAATGACAAAAAGCATGCCATCCCCTGCAAAAGTCCAGAGATATGATAGAATGGTAACACTTGAATGTAAATGCTTGTGTGTGACAATGTAGCAACACATTGATAATTGGTTTAATGTTTCACTTCTGGTATGGTGGAGATTACTTTTGGATGCAAATGCTTTGATGGATACCATAGAATCGTTGTCCTGGGAACAACTTCTCTTTTGGCCGTGGGCTCCTTCTGTAAATGCATGGGGTGCCCTATACTGAATTTCTCTTTGCCTGCGAGAATATAGATGGGCCTTCCAAGCTTGCGAATCACTGCCCACTTCAATGTGATAATTGAAAAATGACATTTTAATTGACTGGAATATTACAGAAAAGAAAAAAAGCTTAGCTTATTTGACTGAATATGCTTGTTAGCTCTTCGATTTAAATGCTTTGATCACAGTGTTGCTACACTTATTGAAAATTGGTTCAAAGTTTTACACTTTTTGTATAGTGGGATATTGCCTTGTATGAAAATGCTTTGAAATGGTACCGTGGATTCCCATGTCTTGTTGATGATCTCCCTTTTGGCTGTGAGATTTTTAAAGTGGTCTGCACCCCTTCGTTGTGTCATGGTGAATTTTCTTTACTTATCAAAGAAGTATATATGCCTGCCTAAGCTAGTGAACAGCTGGCCACCTCAATATGAAAAATGAAGAATGACATTTTGCTTGAATACTAAATTAGGTTATTTAACTTAACTTTCTGTTAGCTCCATCGTGAATGGTACAATTGCTGTTCAATTACAAAGTATGGGGTTTGTGGAAACTTGATTCAGGCATTTCTTGATCTGGGAGAATTGTTGATATCATCTGACACTGGCGCTGCTTTGGATGCCTTCAAGACGGTAAGTAAGTTTTTTTATAATATTTTGGACTTATTTAATTGGGTGATGTTAATGTGGAGAGAAGTTAAAAAGGTTTATATTCACGATATTTTTGTCCATGTTAAGTAGAAAGCTTTCCGATGCTGGATATGGTGGCATTAATCAGGTTATACTGTTATGGACAGTAGGATACATATTTATAGCCATTAGATGGTGTGATCTCACTGTCTTTGTCCAATACATTGATATCAAGAGAACAGACAATTGGCTCACTTAATAATTTTGATCAACACCGGTTTGTCATGGATAGTGTTATGGATCTTTAAGGATTCAGAGTTAAAGAGGTCATGAATCTCATGAGATTTGATTGATCGATGGAGAATTGTAAGAGCCTTTATTACCTGTTCATCCTTGAGATGAATAAGAAGAAATCTTGCTTGGTACACGGGCTACTACATGCACATAATTGATTGTTTACCTTCAATAAATTGGTAGGACCATCAAGAAGACATGACAATCTTCTATTCAGATAGCGGGTGATCTAATAGTCTGGATCCGACTTGTTTCTCCTCTCTTCTTTGCAAAATATATTCAGTTGATCCAAACTTACCTTTGACTGGTCGCAAGCACTGAAGACCCCCACACCTCACTAAATCTCACATAAACCTACATAGGCAATGGCTCTTTTGAATTATACTTTCTGCTACATATGGCCAAAGGAATTTTTTGCTCATAGTTATTGGCATGATTAATATAAAATTGTATCAATAAACTTCCTTCTCATAATTGCATGTTACCCAATAAAATGCTGATACACCCTAGCGCAGTCCTTTACCCTGTATGTGAAGGCAATAATTTTTATTGCCACTCTGGTAGAATTTCATTGGAATTTACCCTCTATTGTAATTTTGTCACCATTCTTACCTCCTAACAGGCTCGTGGTCTGCTGAAAAGGGGTGGCCTAGAAGTGCCGGTAGAGTTGCTCAATAATATTGGAGTTATCCACTTTGAAAGGGGAGAGCTTGAGGTTAGTATTCCATATTCTAAGTTAGTGTGACTTCCCACCGTGGGTTAGGGAAACTTCCCACTATCGGCGTATCCATCTATGATTTACTTGGACTTCAAACCACACTCCCTGTGGATAAAGTTATAGCCTTTGGCTCCTCGTACTGGTTTTTTATAGCAGATATGACCATAATAAGATGTTTTTTTGCTGTTGAAGTACATTTGATGTTTTTCTGTTGTCCAGCTTGCTGAGCAAAGTCTCAAGGAGGCAGTTGGTGATGGCATATGGCGTTCTTTCATTGAGGGAAAAGTGAATGTCGGCGCTGCTGATGCTACTGCATGTACTCGTATTTACAAGGATATGCAAATATTTACACAACTTGAGGCAGATAATGTAAACCTGGAATTGCCTTGGAATAAAGTGACTGCACTTTTCAATCTGGCAAGATTGCTGGAGCAGCTGCACAAAATGGAAATTGCAAGTATATTATATAGATTGATAATATACAAGGTATGTCCGCTTATATAGCATCCTACACTGCTGGATTTCTGCTTGAAGCAGAACATAGGTGTTGGATTATTTTCAACGATCAAATAACAGTTAATAATTGGCTTTAAGATCTTGCTTATCTTATGTACTGACTGTAAAATTTTTACGCTTATCCTTGTTTTATTTAAATTGTGGTCTCTTTAGAAAAATCTGAAATGGATCTATTCTGTAGGCTAGTATCTCCACGTCCTTGGGACCTGAGGATACAGGAACCTAAGTCTCAGCACATT
>JAGVVM010009187.1:0-12146 GCA_019149425.1 Psidium friedrichsthalianum
TTGAGCAGGTATTTAGAACACATCAACAGGTGAGTTCTGTTAGTTTTTAGATGCGTACACCACATAGCTAATAAGCAGAAATGAGGTCCCATTCAGCGATGGTTAAATTACGAGGTGAGTAATGGATATTTTCCAGCAATCACCATTTGACGACACCTGTTTGTTAGGGTGGGTTTTCAGCATCCCGGCTTCCAGCTAAGTTAGTTGGGAAAGTGCTCAACTTTTTGACAATATGGCATCGGTGTTGTGTGGGTTTACAACCACTGCACAATCAATGTCTCAAGCAAGTTTCAAGGTATTGAACAATTCCAAAGCAAGGTTAGGGCTACTAAAGTTTCAAGTAGTCAATCAAACAATGGCATGGTCATCTTTAATGCCATCTGCCTTCAATGGAAGTGACGGCTGATGAGCAACAAAATGACAAATGCAGAACAGAAGTCGTCTCAGAACCAGATGTGGGTGAGGACCCCTAGACAGGTTTGTGTATTTGCCATTAAAGACTTTCTGGAGCGTTACTTTAGTGGAAATCTGCTGTTAATGTTGAAGTTTGCAATGTTAACGATTGGTTTAAGTTCTGAAGGTTGATTCATCCACGAAATAAACTCGGCTAATGCTCAGGGCAAGGCTTTCGAGCGTGAGAAGAGGACATCCCGCTTTGGTAGATTTGGTTTCGGCTCACAGCTTTTACTAGAAACTGGTGGGTCTAGTATGATGAGACCCCGCTAGATCGTCAGGTACATTGTTTAACACTAATATCTTATTCTAAATCATTTGTACGAGCAAATATCTGCAATGTTCTGACTGTTTCTGTCGCCTCGCCATTTAATTGAAGGCGAAATATGGGTGAAAAGAATAAGTTTTTACTATGATGAGAGCTAAAGAGAAGGGTAGAGGAAGGTGTACAGAACCTCCTGCTGAGGAACCCGCCTTTGCTCCTCCTCAACAAACGCAGCATTCCAGAACGGAATTGCCGACTACAACCTGAAGTCAGCACTGAAGAGTGAGGACTTGTCCCGATGAATGGAAGTCCACGACTTTAGAAGCCCGCTCACCTTCAGACCACGCCTCAGGAATTCCACCAATGCCCACCCAGTCCAAATCATTCTCAGCACGAGGGCGTCATGGTGGTTGTAGATCGAGGTACTATCTTGGTTTATATTTATATGATAAACTCCCAGTGCTTGTATTTTTCTTGAACGACCATTGACCTATAACGACTAACCGTTATGGCTGTTGTAAGAGGACACATCTTGTGGATGACTGTCTTATTCTACATCTTAGTGGGTTGATAATTCACATTGTTTCCATTCAACGTTTAAACTCATTCTCCAGTGAATACTGACGGTCATTTTTTTTTTTTCTTGGCGATTGGAATCAGTGGATTTCATTCCTTTTAGTACATTTTTTTAAGAACAGTGGAAAAAACATTTTTGTGTTGATTTGACAGGTATGTTGACACTTCAAACTCAAGGTAGGTGTTAGCCCCGCAAACTTATTACAGTCACCGTCTGTGCCAGCGTTAAACCTGCAGTGGCTGCTGTAATGCAAAGTTACTCATTCCAACCAAAGTAGTATCATCAGGGACCTAGACAATGGAAAGCCATAAGCTGAAATGTGCACAACGAGAAACCGCACACTACTGAAGGATCCTTGCAAACCTCATCTGCAGAGACTTATTCAAGACATCTGCACCTCTTCGACCAGCGATGCAAAGGTTCCCAAAGATGGGTAACATCCCAAGCAAGTGGCTGCGTCAAATCAAACGGTTCTTTCCAATCTCACTAACGCGAACAGCATCATGGAGTGGGGAGCTCAACGATGAACATGCATCGCCTAAGATGCAGAGAATAAAACCTCTAGGGTGAGGCATTGGGCATGCCCCCTTCGGCTGTGATATGCGAGCAACCTAATTCAATGCCCATAGCCACGATAAAACGGTTGGAGGTTTTTGCGGGACGACCTTCACGAAGTGAACTTTGATGAGAAAGCTTTTATTCGGTTGTGAAGAACTCTGAGAAGAGAGTTGGAACATTTAAATATTCCCATTTTGTTTCTGTGTGCATCACATCTGAGTTCATGCCGTCATCTTATTATAAATTGATGAAAGGTTCACCACAAGCCAGCTCCGTGTATCCTGAATAGTTTAGATGTTCGACAACACCGGATGGACCACCTATGCCGGCACTTAATGAAGTGGAACTTTACGATGTATTCTAACAGTTAAAGGCTGATAAATTACCTAATTATCAATTGATGTTAGCACGAGGGTGGATTTTAATCTACAAGAATAGAGAAGTCTGCAGGGGCGGCTCTGTATAGTTTCATTTGTTCTTTATTTGGAAACAGATAGTCCCTGAAAGAAGAATATTCAGATGGTTCACAAGGAGGAAGGATAGCCTTGCGGAATTGTACAAAGCGTAAGATGGCATGGTGGTTTTCTTCTTTTGTAACTTTCTTTCTTTTCTTTCTTTTCCTTTTGGCCTATTCCAAATGACTCTAGCGAAATATAGAGTCGATCTGTCATAGGGACCCGCGCAAATTTTTTCTTTCATTTTGATGAGAGAAGCAACACAGATCTTATAAGTGTTTGCTAGGTCAATGTAATCAGAATTTGTTATACATCTAAGACTAAACTTGCGAATCGGTACTTCTCTGCTCTCTTGCTTTTTCGGACTATGAATTTCCTTTTATTGCCGGTAGCTAGCTTTGCTGCTTTCAGAGGCGCAAAAGTTCCAAAGAGGAAAGAAATCATCGATTTAAGAACAATAATCGCCTGCTTGGTAATTTAGAGAGGCCAATTTCCCGTCATTGATAAAACTGAACTGATGGAATGCACAACCAGAATATTAGCATCTTTAAATGTGGGGCGTCACCCACACAAAACAACAGTCGGATCTGCAATTTCAGCAGAAGCTACAATCACCAAGCAGGCGATTAAGAATTACGATGGTGCGGCCTTTTCTTTTTGGCCTAAATTCGGCGGAATGATAATAATGGTAAGACGCAGAAGATGATTGACGTTCCTGAGGGCGCTTCCTTTACAGAAATCTATAACCTTACTAAGCCTAAGGCCAAGCGGCAAATGCAATGAACATGGCATCGGTACGGTAGGCCACTATATACATATACACACACACAAACTTTCAGGTTTAAGCTTCAAAAAGAATGCCTAGTTTACAAGCCAAAAAAGAGAAACTCGGCAACTACATGCGAAAAGAATAATCCCTCTAGAACTCAGATGAACCAGGCGTCCGAGGAAAAGGTATCGCATCTCTTATGTTCTCTATGCCAGTGGCAAACTGCACAAGCCTCTCGAAGCCTAACCCAAATCCTGCATGAGGAACTGCCATACAAGGATGAAAAGCCACAGTTTTCAATGACGGTTCATTAAAATTGCGTGCTTTCGATGTCAGAATATATGATTAAACAGAAAACTCACCTGAACCATAGCGCCGCAAATCAAGATACCACCAGTAGCCGTCTTTATTCAGCTTCAAGTCATCTAGACGAGCTTCCAGATACTCGAGCCTTTCTTCTCTTTGGCTTCCTCCAATAAGCTCACCGACCTGCAAACGAGTTGGAGCATTTGATAAGACTAAAAGAGGAAAAAGCTAGACTAGACATGAAAGCTCGAAAACAACTCTATACCCACCCATCTGTGAAGAGGTATGGCTTGGAAACAATTTGCTGTAAAATGACCCATTGTTGGCATTTCTTTATATATATACTCTGGTAGTCATATCGGTTTGTGCTGATTTTACCTCAACTTTGTTAATTGTATCACCACTTGGCTAAGACATAGTGATACGTGGACAGAAATGATCTAAAATTCATTCACGTGCTCTCACCAATGGAAATGCTGATTAGTCATCCAAGTTACAGAACACATACAAAAAGTCACTTAAACTAGGAAACAAGAGATGTGCTAGAATTGCAGGAACACGAACAACCTATTGATCAACATCAACATCATCAACATCAACATCACCTTTATCCCAAACTAGTTGGGGTCGACGGTCAATGAACCCGTCCTAAGATAGAAAAGCTTAAAATGTACTAAAAAATATACTAAAAATAAAAGCAAAAATATGGGTACAAAAAATATATATAATAAATAAATAAATAGAAATGACTAAACAGGACACTCTGGAACATAGGAAATCCCCCCTCTACAATGCAGATAGCCTTCCTCCACTCCGTCCTAAGATAGATCGTACGCCAATCTATTTCCCACCTGAACAACCTATTGATCCTTGGGAAAAATGGTACAAGTCACTCTTCCTGAATATCAGAGTTTAACAGAACTTTATAACTGGTGGTTCTATTTTATGAAGAGAAATTCACTAATTTTCAGGGTCAGCATGGGGGACCTAATGGTGAGACTCAGACCTGGGATTAAGGCTAAGGCCAAGGAAAGGGCGGTTCTAAGAACCGATGAACCCTTGGCCTCGATTCTTTTTCTTCTCCTTGTCTTTTTAACTATATTTTCAGTGGGCCAAGCCCTTAATGACTTCATTTTCATTGCGGGGATTAGTCAGCCATGCTCATCTCCTCATGCTTGCCCCTCCCCCCGCCCCCCACCCACCCCCTCCCCCCCAACAACCGACTTTAATCAGGAAGGGCATACCATAGAAGAGAAAAGGAAGTAGTCGAGTTTACCCGAGGAACCAACATATCCATAGCAGCAACTGTCCTTCCATCGTCATTTTGCCGCATGTAAAATGCCTTGATATCCTAATCATTAAGTGTAGAAAAACTTCACAGCATTACTCCTCATTTCATAGGCAAACACAAAGCGCAGAAATTATGTGGAATGAAAGGTGATTTTCCTTTTTTGGTAGGAGGCGGGGGTGGGTGGGTGCTTAAGCAGAAAGAATGTAGGGAGAATATGGCTCATGCCTTCGGATAATCTCTGATGATTACTGGGCATCCATGAAAGACCTGTTCCGTGATATAACGCTCATGCTCACTTTGCAAATCGCATCCCCATTTCACCTATAAAACAGCGAAGCCATTCGAAACCATTCTATAACAAGAAAAGATCATTCTGCCTAGGGTTTCAGTTTAAAACAAAATGGAGTTCCATGATGCTAATCTTCTCTAACTAGGGAAGATACTTTCAGGAACTCTTTAGATGCAGTCAAGCTAAACGATGGAAAAATATGCTCTGATTTAGCGTAAGAAAGAGAATTACCGGGAATTCAAACTTCTTCTTGGATTTGACAAGTAATTCAATAGCATCAGTATAAGTCAATTGCACAAAGTCTTTATTAACTACATCCTGCGAAGCAAAGAAATGATCTCCTACACATCAGGCCATACAACTGTAGTCCGAAAGACTTCACCATCAAATGCATCAAATCTACACAACAAATGTCTTCATCAATAATAACTCATACCATCAGTCGGTCTATTATTCCTTTCTCAATCCAGGTATTAAAGAATTCCATATCTTCCTTGCAATTTTCGAGTACATGCCTTACCTTCAACAGATAAAAGCACTCGTTAGAGATATATCCAGAAACAAAATCTTAATATAAGAGCTCCCGCTAGGAAAGGCAAGTGAAAAGGTAACATACTACATACTGGAGATAGGCAGTTGCACAGGCCATGTCATCATCCAGATCAGCGAAGGCAAGCTCAGGTTCAATCATCTACAGGATGGACAGAAATTTCAAAGCTATCATAAAGATGATTTTAAAGAGTTGTTTCCAATAATAAATGGAAAGCGAAAATAGACACTTCTCACCCAAAATTCAGCCAAATGCCTTGCTGTGTTAGAATTTTCAGCTCGAAAAGTGGGTCCAAATGTATACACCTACAAATACAATGAACATGTGCTGTTACTTCCATAAAGCTAATGCTGAAAGGCAGGAGAGGATAACGACATACATCAGAGAGAGCAGTAGCATATGTCTCGGCATTGAGTTGGCCAGAGACGGTCAAGAATGCTGGCTTCCCAAAAAAATCCTGACATGTTGCACAAGGAACTTAAAGGAAAGAATAATGCTAAAAGGGAAAGCACTTAGCGAATACAGAGGGAACAAACACCCGTGTCACAGATTAGGGCATCGATTAGCCCTTTCAAAATGTTATCTCCAAATAGCAAGTTCACTCACTTGTGACCAATCTATTAAACCATTTTCGGTCTTTGGAATGGCATCAATGGGAGTAGCAGTGGTTTCTCCTGAACTTGGAATCTGTTGAAGCAACAGACAATAACGTTATAAGCTGCAGAACATATTTTGTAATATGTGAAATAGTAAAGAAGGATGCATACCAAAGTAGTGACACAAACTGTTCTCCTGCTCCTTCACAGTCAGAAGCTGTGATAATGGGACTTGACACCCAAACAAATCCGTTTCTTGAAAAAATTTATGTGTAGCATAGGCCAAAGCATTCCTGACTCTTGCAACCTAGATTTGGAGAGAGTTAAAGAAGAAAATAGATGATTGAAAATATTTACCACATCAGAAATTCCAGTTAAATGGTGCATACACAAGCATGAAAATGAATAATAGAAAGATCTCACTAAATCAACGCCATCACAAGTTCAATTGAAACAAGATATTCCACAAATGGAGCGGAAAAGAAAAAATAAAGTTTGTTCTTTAGAACATTCTTGAACAAATCACTCTTTTCTCCAAATGATTTGGACAAGATCCCACAAAAAGTATAACCATCTTTGTTTTAAGGGTACTCTGCTGCACAAGAAACTAATTTGTAATGAGCAGAAGTCAAATGAAAAGTAATAGCAATAACATTTTCGAAGTGATTTTTAACACTGCTTTTGTGTTAAAAAAGCTGCACAAATTCCAACAGAACATCTAGCAAACTATAAAAACCTAGAAGTGTAGTCATCTTCCCAGAAGGAAATAAGGGGTGCTTTGCTTCTATAGCTCTTAAATTTAAAGTTCCTCCCAGTTCAATAATTCTCGAATATCAGAAGTATCCATAGAAGTTTATAAAAATGGGCACTAAATCAACCATTGTTGCAAATTCACACAATCTAATACCCTGGAGAATGGTGCTTTCAGCCCACTCAGTTCTGACATAAATTTTACATGTCAAGGCCGAAATAAAAAAGCAGTAGAAAGAGATCCAAAATACCCCTTATTACAAACCTTCTGGTAAGTGCCAAGAGGAACTCACCGAGCAGATAATGCCCATGAAAACAGGTGAACCGAAGAGGGAATACATATACAGGAGGACATTACAGCATCTGCCAATCTTATATATGCTATTACATTGAGCAGTAAAGCAATGGTGCATTAATCACAATAATCAGATTCTTACCGCCCCAAATGTGTTTGTTCTGGGTCGAAGATGAGCCTTTGTTCTTAGAAACTCCCT
Organism: Psidium friedrichsthalianum; assembly: GCA_019149425.1. Taxonomy (NCBI): domain Eukaryota; kingdom Viridiplantae; phylum Streptophyta; class Magnoliopsida; order Myrtales; family Myrtaceae; genus Psidium; species Psidium friedrichsthalianum. The sequence continues at coordinate 7,354 of JAGVVM010009187.1, forward strand.
GCTGACCCTTTTCTTTTGAATGGGATAGGAAGGATCACTCTTGCCAACCTATCATGAAAGCTATGAGCACAACAGCGTCGCTGATTCAGCTAAAAAATTGAGCATAAGTGATGAAATTGGATCACTTTACATAATGACAAAGTCAAGAATTCTGATACTTCCATACCAACATAATTTTCTTGGCCTTCAATTCCACCTTCTGCTTTGATCCTTGGCTGGCGACAAGGATCCCTTGTATCCATATTGATGCACCGGTTGACACCAAGCCAGATTCTACCTATGATTTTAGCCCAGAAATTAACAACGCACACCTCTGAGATGCCTTTAAAGGAGTGCATATATCGCCCTAGTATCATGTGAAACCTTTTCCTTTAGACAAATATGCAGCATAATCATGAAAATAACAGCACGATAAAATGTAGCATGAGAACTTCCTGATCTCATGAAAGCTAGCACAATGTATGTAAACCAAAAATTTCATTGCTGGTGGGGTTACCTGATCATAACCTTCAGCATCCAAATCCATGACGCATTGCATATTCGAGAGGCAGGAACCATCGTTAACCTAAATCAGAACGGAAGAGAAAACCAATACACCATCAAAATGGTCCGTCACACTGAACAGCTAACCCATACCGAACATTTGTGGCACGAACTAATCCAAGCATTATGATGGTACTACATTTTAGCTTAAAAAATGAATCTTTCAATAGAATCCGAGACACTAAACTCCTTTTGTTTCCTTCAGAAGTGATCCTGCAAATGCTGTGCTTTACGAGCTTAGCTATAACGAAAAATAATAACTAAAGCTTCAACTCACCAATGATAGATTACTCCATGGAACTCAACATTTCCATTACCGACAAAATAAACAAGTAATGAAACGAGCCAAAAGTTCACCGACGGAATCATTCATTACCTCGATGAACGTGACGCTACTCTGAGCACGAAGGGTCCGAACCCAGCCCACGACCGTTAGCGTCTGCCCGACTAGGCCCAACCCTTCGTCGGGGCCGCCCTTAATCTCCGAAATCTTCAACCTTTTCCTGAACTCGCCGATTCTACCGCCAAACTCGCTCCTCGGAGGATCCCCGAGCTCCGATTTCCTGGTCTCGACGGCCTCGCCAGACCGGAGAGCGGCGGTGATCGCGGTGTAGAAGCATCTCCGGCGAGGGGCGGCGGAGGGATGGAAGGGACGGCGCGGGGCGGCGGAGGGAGGGAAAGGTCGGGACTTTGAGAAGGAATTGGTGCAGATAGAGAGGAGGCGGAAGGTGGAGTAGGGTTTTAGGCGGAGAGGAGTGGAATGCGATAAGGGAAACGCCATTGGACAGAGGGACCTTGGAGCTCGGCCTCTCGTATATCTGCGCGTGTTGGGATTCTGACCACAGGAGGAGTGGAGGCTCGAGGAGAGAGCCTACGAAGGATCAAGTTTACGTCGACTGCGTGCGATAGATAAACCAAACTTGGGGTGTGGTAAGAGGGAAAACGACACAAATGTTCATTAATCAAATGTGTAATGTCTTTTTTTAACTTTAAATTTAATCAATATGATCTTTGAACTTTGACATAATATGCAATATGCTCTTTAAATTTTAAATTTGACCAATATGATCCTTAAACTTTTGAAAAATAATCAATTTAATTACTAAATTAAAGATGTTTAATGTAATCCTTCTATTAATTCAAGTTAAAAAACGATGTTGGATTATTTTTTATAATTTAGAAATTAAGTTAAAACATATTTCAACATATTTCAAAAGTTCAGGATCACATTGAATAAATTGAAATTTCATGAATCACATTACATAATGAGCTAAAGTTTAAGGACAAAATTGTTCAAATTAAAAGTTCAAAAATCAAATTGTTATATTTTTCCCAATAATAACCGGTGAGAAATAACGAAGAGTTCTTTCCATGGATTTATTTCAATGTCCTTAAGTTTTCCGTCAAAAGAGGAGATTTACACAAAATTAGAAAAAAAAAAATCATCAAGCTACGATACTTGATTTATAGAGTTTAAAAAAAAAGGGAAAAGAGATTTGCCTTTGTATGTGCAGCTTTCATGTGAGGAGTGAAATGATGCACTCCTTTGCTCAATTCGTACATGCTTGGACAGCAACTTGTCCATTTATATATGCACTCGTACGCGCTATGGAATATGTTAAAAAGAATCTTTTGTTTTTTCTTTTTTTTCTTTTTACTTCATAACGAGATAGTGTTTTAGATTCATTTCTGAAATTTTGTTAAAAGACTTAGGTAACACGACATTTTGAATTGATCAATCTTCATGTAATCTAATTATAACAAAATATTCATCCTTGGGTGTGTATGCGCGCGCGTTCTTTTTTTCTTCTTTTTATCGTCCCTGCATAGAGTCTATTTCTCACAGTTGGGAAGATACTTGAGAATAAATGTTGACATGAGTTTCCTCCAGAAGTGAAGAATCCAGAGAGACAAAAGGTCTTACCTCATCCTAGCCAAAAGGCTGAGAAAGTCACCGTTTTTCTTCTTCTGAACTTAAACATGCTGATCCCTATATCCATTTCAATCACAAGAGTGCGGTGAACGATTTGAATTTGAGTCTCAGGTGAGAGGCAAAAGAAAAATAAAACCATCGACCCATCACCCCCGAAAACAAAAGAAAGGAAAACAGCAGTTATCCATCTTCAAGTTCAAGGCATTGGATGTCGTGGCGATTATTTCTTTTCGGCCTTTGCCAGACTTGAACAATGGCATGAAACAAAAAAGGGTGTAATAATGACCAGATTCAATTCTTATTTACAGACAATCAGGCTGCCAAAGGTGTTCGTACTTCAGAATTGCACAGCATAACAAGCAATATCCACTGATCATTATTAACTCCCTTATTTAGGGGGATACAATCATTCTTGGAAAAGCTCTAACAAGAAGAAACCGCTGGATACAACACTCCCAGTTTCATCCTATCTCTCATTTCCCTGTTTGCGAGCAACCCCATGAATTCATCAATACAAGAACGGAATGACAGCTTGCCTACTCTTTGGGTACTCCTCCCCAAACTTATCCAAATACCCACCTGTGGTTTGCACACGAGCCCGAGGCACCAGTTTAGCACACGTGTAGAGGAAGAACCCGAACCCGCCCCAGGACCATGTCATCACGGCCCATCCCAGCCACTCCACAATCTCTCCAAAATAATTGGGACAGCTCACATACTCGAACAACCCTCCTCTTGGCACTCTATACCCTTTGCCTGCCCTCTTTAACACCCCACCAACACCATGTCCGACCGCGCACGTTCATCCACATCCCACTAACAAATATCACCAACCCCACCAAAAATCTCCCCCAAAACACCACACCCACAGGCAGCACCATCACTCTCGTAATTAGACACCCACCTGGCTTGCACGTAAGCATTCAAGAGATTGAACCCAAATGCCATGAGGGCCACGGTGACCGGAAAACGATTCGTAGCGTTGGGTTGAGTACTTCTCTGTCCACTGCTTGATCTGATGCGTGCGGATATATGATGGTTCGGTGGAAGTAGTGAAAGAGGAAAGGGGAGATGAGAATGAGGGATCTGGGGTTGGAGGAGTTTTTGCCAAATGGGAAAATCAAGAGCGTAAGCCAAAGAGTGGGGCCTTTCCATGAGGAACCAAGCAAGCGCCGGGGAGATGGTGGGGCCCCACCCTGAGCGGTGGTGCTTGCCATAGGGGGCTTGGATGTAACGTAGGGAGATGAAGGTGGGTGGTGCAATGAGGTAGAGAGTGAGGAGGCAATTGTGGAAGAGTTTCTCGTCTGAGATGGTGAGCATCTTTGAGTTTTGAATGTGTTTGCTTGTTGATAATGTGGTAATCGGGGCAAGAGTTGGGATTTAATGTACGAATCTGAAATGGACTCTCAAGTAAGCAATAAAATAGGAGCTGACAAATCGAGGCAGTATCGGCCGGAGCAGATACCTTCTGTCAGGTGCCCAGCTAATTAACAGATGGTAGCTGCCAGATAAGGTTAAATTGTTGCCATTGGCATTCAGGATGAGGAAGAAAGTAATTGGCAGATTATATCTTTCGAATTCTATGATTGACGAGTGTGCATATATAGCATTCAAAGTCCACTACTAGTAAGTTTCTCCCACTTCCTAAAGAAAGAACATTGATAGCCAGGTAAAATATTTAACCTCAGAATGCAAAAATCAAACAGAGAGCTGGTCAATGTCCCACTCAGTGAACCTGCTATGATGGGAAAAACAAAGAACTTCCCTCGTGTAAAAAGCATACAAGAAAAGCGAACTAAACAGAATAAAAACACCAACATTAACATCACCTTTATCCCAAACTAGTTGGGGGTCGGCGGTCGATGACTCGAGAGTGAAAAGCTTAAAATACACTAAAATAAAAGCAAAAATATGGCACTCTGGAACATAGGAAATAAATAAAAAAATAGAAATGACTAAACAGAAATAAAAACACCAAGAATTTCGAAAATAAGATTGGATCCCACCGTGATCAGAACATAATTGCAAGCATTTGGGGGGGGTATGGGGGGTTGAGTCTTGCGGGGCGGGAGTAGGAGGGGGGGGGAGAAGCAGAGAGGCTAAGGCGCGGATCCCGTGGGGCGGCCTAGGACAGCGCTGGCGGCGATGCCGGAGGAGATAAGAGAGACAAATGACGAGCGGGGCGGGCCGACAGGGAAAGGAGAGGGAGAAGGTGGGGAGGGAGGCAGGAGCGGAAGAAGGAGAGCAGGGAGAGGAGAAAACGGGACGGGAGCAGGAGAGGGACGCAGGCAGCAGACGGAAACCTGGAGGGGCGGCC
>JAGVVM010009188.1:0-24244 GCA_019149425.1 Psidium friedrichsthalianum
AATAGCATTTGAGCATTTCCTGCCAGATTCAATCCTGTGTAGCCATTCTTTAACACTCGAATATACATTTGAACAATCTGCAAAACAAGTATTTCATTGCATTAATTCAGATATTAGATAATATGGATTTTTTTTGTCAAAATCAAAATCAATTAGGGTTTTTCTCAACACCGAGAATTAGCTAATTCAATTTCCGGTTACATAAAATTAGAACCAATGATTTTCGATCTAGTTTTCGATTCTAGGAGGGAATCGGACCACCTGAACCCGATCGATTATTTTTTATCTATTTATTTTTTTATTAAATGTAAACATAATAATTCATCATTTATTTTTTTATTAGCTAAATAGAAATATAAAGTCCATGTTGCTCACATCTACCAATAATTCACCGATTTCACTGAATAGCCCGAGAATCGGATCGGAGTGAGAACCGATCGCCCTTGACTCACACATCCTTGGTCAATGGTCCGTAGGAGGCCAAGTTGCCTAACTTGCCATGAGACACTCCTGCCTTAAAAGTAGGACCCACGGAAAGAAGGGGGTTTAGATCATTCTCTTAGTCTTTGGTGCACAAGCATCCAAGACAATACTATAAAAATGACTAAAACTGGACAGACACCAAGGCTATCACGTAGCCTTTATCTTGCTAATGAAGCATTTGATCATGGAAGGCAAGTCGAGGGTAATTCTACTTATCCCGTGTTTGAAGGGGAAATCAATAGCTTCCCTCGAACTTATGTAGGTTCATATTTCAAAATTCGTTCAAGCCTGGACCGGACCCAAAGTCGATTAGTTAGCTCACAAGCCCTCGTGTCGTAGAAAAATGGTCAATTAAGAACACAATCCCAAGTAGAGGTGATATATTTCAAGATGGGTGATTCCCACCCTAGAATCGAGAACCGTTCACTAGAAGCCAGATTCGAAAAACGCAAACCGTGAACCACTTGCTCGTTCCATGGATCCATTTGAGAATCGAACCATCAGTCTGGTCCAATTCTCGATTGGATATCAATTACGGTCCTACCAAGTATCAACATCAATTCAAAAAGAAAAGGAAACCAATTTTGATGAAATTGGCCCTAGATAGAATCATTGAACCTTAAGTCCTCGATGGGAATGTTCAACGTAATGCTACAAAATGGAAGAATGGTAATTTGTATCAAGCTTACACTTTGGACACTTTAAGTTTTCTATTGGAATAGCAAGTTTTCAGTTAAAATGAAAAAATTGAAGGTCATAGTAGTGACTGCGTTATATTGAATATCTCATGTTCATTAAGCCCACATTGTCAAATGGAAAAATTTCAATATGCGAGATAACAAGCATTGCAATATTTGCAAAAGTTATGCCAAAAGGCATAAATCCACTGAGTGCAGCTATCTAGCTAGCCTAAACCAACGTGCCACAATCTTGCTGTGTCACTGCAATTATTCCATGTTCCATACTCCGTGAAGTAAAGCATATCTAAAGTTATGCACTCAAGTTACCAAGACTTCTCTGAAACAAACAAAGATCGGTCTGATTGGGCCGGTTGGATAGTTTCTACCCAAAATCAAAAAACCGAATCGGTACTTACTTGTTCCAGAAAATTGAAACCAGGAACCGGACGGTTATCCGCCAATTCCATCTGAAATCCACCGGTTGGATTCAGTCCGGTCCGATTTGAATGGATCATGATTTTTTTGCTCACCCCTAATCCTAGGTCACGAGTTCTTTCTTACTATGTTACCACAATCTATATTGTGATGGAAAGAGATCATAATGTACACCCTTCATCGAAGTACTTTTATCGCGCTCAACCCGATCCAAAGAAGTTTAGAACTTCTACTACGATCAATAGAATATTTCATTTTATTTTTGCCAGGAATTCAATCTTTTCAACTGATGCCGTTTTGGGATCCATAAAACATAGGCCGTTGGATGCGTGGATTTGCATGTTCATCAGTGTGTCAATCCAGTATATAACACATAGGCTATAGCTTATTCATATGATATGATCCCCCTTCGCTCTTTCTCTCTTTTTCCTCTTGTGACAATCAAGGGGATCATATTGGGACGACATTGGGGAAATTCCTCTTGTGACAGTAGCGTCTACTGGGCTGAAGCGATTGGACCGATCCCCAGGCTCACAGGAAGTGCCCATCCTGCACGCCACAAGCAAGGAAGCCTCCTGAGAGTTTCGGCCCAATCTGAGTTGCCTCCGTCTCCAATGCATCTCGGCTCGGGCGTTGACGGGAAAAAAAGTACCAAAAAAAAATCTTAAACCTGTTACATTTGTGCGAATTTAATCCTAAACCTTTTAATTGGACCAATTAGTCATAAATAATTTCACATAGGTGCCAATTTAACCATCCGACCAATTTAGGCCAGAAGATCGCTTACCCATACGTGAGCTGTCCTAGACTAACACTGACGTGGATATTTTTTTAATAAATTTTTTTTTCTGTTTTATTCTTTTTTCTCTATCTTTTCCTTTTGTCGGCCACCGAAAGAAAAGGGAAAGGAAGAAAGAGAAAATTTCAAATAAAATTAGTTAAGAATATCCACATCATCGCCAGCCTTGTCATGTAGAACGGCCGACGTCCACATCAATGATTTCTATCTTAAATTGGCCGAATTGACTGAACATGTACCAATATGAAAAGGTTAAGGATTAAATTAATCAAATTAATAGATTTAGGACTGAATCGATATCAATATAATAGATTTAAGGCTTCATTTACACTTTTTCCCGATATTGTCGTTGTGGAGCTTGTGGGGGAGGTTTTATCTGAGTTACTTCGTACTGCAGGGTGAGCCCGGCTTCTTCGATTTTGTCCCCGCTGCGCTCCAAGATTTTGTCACTCGTGCTGGCTTCACGTGATGGGGTACTTCGATTTGCTGCTTTAGTCTTCTCCAACCACTCCATTCGAAACGATTGATTGAGTGAATATTGGACGGGCATGGCTCGTGTCACACGTTTGTGCTGTTGATTCGTTTCGACTCGTGTGCTATCGTGAAAATTGACGTTCTTTGCCAAACGTGCTAAAAAAAAGAGGATGGCATTTTAAGGTCGTGTGAACTTATTCCGGTTTCGGATTATGCATTTTGAGTTCATGTCAACTTATACGGCATGTGGCAGATAGATGAGCGAATTGACAGCCACTTATATGGACTATTATCTACCCAAAAAAAAACAAAACTGCCGATCTCATCGTTCCATCGAACTGTTCCTTTGGGTGCCGGCCGACATGTCACAGGGTCCGTACTTGTCAAAGGAAATTTTCTCACCCATGTTTTTCTTGCGATGTCATATGTCCGGACCCAGCTCGACACCATATGATGCATGTCATGAAAAAATTACGAAAAAAATTCTAAATTATTACGATCGTATCCATTTAATCCTAAATATTTTCTTCTTCTTCTTTTGCCAGTCGAGTCTCAAATCTCTTGAATTTTTGTCAATTCAGTCTATTCAATTATTTTTGATCAAAAATCGCTGACATAGACGTCGGTCGTCGTACGTGACACAACTGACACTAATTTAGATAATTCTTTTTATTTTTTGTATTTTTCAAATTTTTATAAATTTTTCATTTTCTTTCTGTCTCATTTTCCTTTTCTTTTTTCTTTTCTTTCCTTCTTTTCTTTTTTCGTTTCCCACTGTGGCGGATGCCAGAGCTCACTGATGAGGGCCACAACGCCTTCATTGGCTGCCGGTAAGGGTCGCGGCCCTCACCCCAGCCTCGCCCAGATCTAGGCCAAAATTGATAAGGTGAAATGAATTAGCAGAAACGCAAAAGATTTAGAATCCAATTGATGAAAAAAAAAAGTTTGAAATTGAATTAGAATAAATTTTGAACTTTTTTTTGGATAATTTTCCGTCCACACACTCGTCCCTTCGGTCTAAAATGGAGACAAACATAACCCATCGTCTGGAGCAGATAAATAGTGGATGCATGCAAGTGCACTAAGCTCAGATTGTTGCCAGCAAATCGCACCATCCCACAATCCATTCTTGCAATCCCATGGACGTCCCTCATGAAATGCGCGTCGTTCTAGCTATAGTTTCTTCCCTTATAGTGCTCCGCATCGTTCACAAACTTGTCAAATCCGACAAAAATAAGACCACCGGAAGCCGAACCCCGGAACCGCGCGGGGCGTGGCCTCTGGTAGGCCACCTCCACCTCCTCTCGGGGCCAGGGCCAGCCTTCCGGAAGCTCGGGGCAATGGCCGACGCGCTGGGGCCTGTGTTCTCGCTCCGGCTCGGCGTCCACCGCGTTGTGGTCCTGAGCAGCCGGGAGGCCGCGAGGGAGTGCCTTGCTGCCAACGACCGTGCACTCGCCTCGAGACCGGACATCGCGGCTGGCCGGCACATGGGCTACAACAACGCCCTTCTAGGGCTCGCCCCCTACGGCCCCTACCTCCGCCTCGTCCGCAAGATCACCACCCTTGAGTTCTTCTCTGGCAAGCACCTTGAGGCGCTGCGCCCCGTCAGGAGCACCGAGGTCGACGCCCTCACCAAGGAGCTGTGGCATCGACCTGCCGGCGGCGGAGTGGCAATGAGCGAGAAGTTGGAGCACATGACGTTCAACATGAACCTGAGGATGATAACCGGGATCAGGTACGGGGACGAGGAATTTGAGGAGGTCGGGTCGGACGCATGGAGGTTCAAGAGAGCGATGAACAAGGCGTTGTATCTTTTCGGGGCGTTCGTGCTCTCGGACGCGATTCCGTGGCTGGAGTGGCTTGATTTTCAGGGGCACGTGAGGTCCATGAAAGAGACGGGCCGGGAGCTCGACTTCCTGCTCGAGAAGTGGCTGAGACAACACCGCGAGAAGAGATCAAAGAAAGGGATCAGGAGTTGACGGCGGCGACGCCGATTTCATGACTTCTGTTGGAAAGAGTGCCCCAAGGACGATGTGTGTGTTTTGGGCCACGAGCGTAACGACGTCATCAAAGCCACAGCTTGGGTATAAATTATGCGTTCCATAATACGTATCTTATTCTTTAAATATTTGAGATTGTACTCGATTCAACATATTGTGCTCGATTCTACGGTCATCTTCTCGATCTCTCTTATTGATCTGCAGATCCTGAGATTAATGGGACAGAGAGCACATCCATCACAATCAAATGGGCACTCTCCCTCCTCCTCAACACCCGGACGCGCTCAAATCCGCCCAGCAGGAGCTCGACGCCGTCGTCGGACGGCACGAATGGGTCCAAGAGTCCCACATCAGCAGTCTCAAATACCTGCAAGCCGTCGTCAGAGACCCTCCGCTTGTACCCACCCGCTCCTTTGACCGGGATCAGAGAGGCCATGGAGGACTGTCGCATCAGCGGCTGTCATGTTCCTAAGGGCGCTCGAGTTCTCGTCAACATCTGGAAGTTACAGAGAGACCCTCGGATCTGGCCAGAGCCCGACGCGTTCCGGCCCGAGCGGTTCTTGGAGGAGCGCAAGGAAGTAGACCTGAGAGCTCAGAACTTCGAGTTTATTCCGTTCAGTTCGGGCCGGAGGTCTTGCCCGGGGGCCACACTCGGCTTGCAGGTAAGTGTCGCTTCTGCATGGTTCTCACGCTCTTATGAGAGGACGAACTCAGGACTGGAGTGACGGATAAGAATTTACAACATATTGGTAATCACGGGTTGACTAGAATTGGACTTGGATCAAGGGTCGGGTCGGGTCGGTACATGACCCGAATGTCCTCGATCAGCCTTGCCTCTGAACTGGGCCTCAGCGCCTAGATCAGTGATTCGAAATCAAGAAAGAAAATACTTAAGCGAGTCGATTATATTGTGTTTCGAGCCTTATGGACTCGAGTATATGTCCAAGGGGACTCGAGAAGTCATGAGACTCACATTCAAGTGAATACATGAACTCGAATTTGATACTATGTTACGAATCGCAGGTAGTTCAATTCACATTGGCACGGATCCTTCAAGGATTCGAGGTGACACCGGAAGAGGGAGCGAGGGTTGATATGGAGGAAGGGCTGGCATTGCCTTGCCCAAGGTGAACCCCCTCCGGGTTGCGCTCAAGCCACGCCTTCCGCCGCATCTCTACGAGAGCCTCTAAGTGGAGGGGAATAAATGCATCACTATTCACTATATATTCACTATCGTTTACTATTTCAATGTAATTGAATAAAAATAGTTATTTTCCCTTTTTCTTCTTCTTTTTACCTTGGAAGTGTGTAATGAATAATGGACTAAATCGTTAAAAAGCACCGTCCCGCACTTGATAAGAAGTAGTAATTATATTTTCGTATGCTTTGAGTGATGACCCGCTAGAAAGAGACTTTCATTCGATTTTCTCGCAATCTTTAATGTGTATTGGAAATTATTCTTTCTATCTTTAGGTTCTCATCAAGTGCCATCGAGATATTTGTTAACAAAGTCCTACGTAAAATGGGTTTTCAACCGAAAAGGTTAGATGGTCTTCTTTATAGATTAAATTATCAAGCCATCTTAATGTATCGGAACTCTTGGTCAAGAGAGCAATTCTTGCTGAAAAGGGACTTCCTAATTGCTAACATCACATCTTAATGGGGCTGCAGCGAAAAACTCTTAGACTCGTCACGAGTAATGCAGAATAGTTATGACTTGGACCAAATTCTCCGTACGGAATTTGTGTCCCTTATGACAATGCCTAGAAAGGATCGCTAGCCTACTTGCCGCTCTCAGTCCTTTTACTTACTAAATTAGACAATGTGACTAATTATTAAGCAGGCGGGGCAGTTAAAGTGCTTAAATCATACCATCTTAACAAAATATCTTGGCCATTTTGGTTGATAAACTCGAGTTACCACCTGCACAATGGGCCCGTATGCACAAGGCCATGGTTCCTGTTCATTTATGGGGTATGCACGGGCCCATAAAGTTACAGGGGCTGTTTAACCAATATGGTTCCCCCAAAATCACCATCTACAATTGGAAATCAACAAAGAATCAAAATTTCAAATCTCAATTTGCATCGACGAATAACTATTGGACCTCCCTAAATTAATGTTGAAAGTCGAAAGATCTAACTTTGAAGGGAAAAAAATTTGCAAATCTATCTTCAACTACGATAACATCTCGATTTTCACTCAACTATTATTTGTTCTATGGACAATTTAGAAACTATCGTTAATTAAATCGGCACATCAATTGAATTTATCTTCTGTTGAATAGTAGCGTAGTTAAATCTTGAGTCGTGATGAAGATATTTATTTTTTATAGTCATTAGCAATAAAGATCACGCTAATATAGCTGACACAAGCTGATTAAATACTAAATAGGTCACTGTAAGCTATCTTATTAATCAAGTTGGCATGACTAATCATATCAAACATGTATAGCCGGCCAATCTCAAGTTTCGTGGATGAATATAGTCATGTCATCTTAGTACATAATACGATTAACGTTTCAGCATGCATCAATTCATGCTTTCGAGTCCAAATTCACCAACTCTTATTTGATTTTTTTTTTCCCTCTCCTATATCAAGGGAACATTCCCAATAAGGGTCTAAAGAACGCTTATTTTTTCAAATAAGAACCTGAAATAAATCTTGTTATAAATGAGGACATGAAGTGGCACAATAGTTTCAAATAAGGGCTTGAAGTGGTGATGGAGTCTCAAAAAAATGACTTGGCCTAAAGGGCATTTTTGTTGTTTCCCCTTTTGATTTGTTGACATTTTCTTTGTTTTTTTCCTTTTCTCTATTCTTTTAAAATAAAAAAACAAGATGATTTTTTTTTTCAAATTTGAAAAAAGATTAAGTTAAAAATAAAGAAAAAATAAAAATAATCAAATAAAGGAAAAGGGTTAAAACCACGAAAAGTTCCAAACTGGTACACTTATAATAAATTTATCCTAAATTATTTTTTGACCACTAAAAACCCTAAACTAGTACATCTTTGATAAGTTTATCCAATACATTTATGACAAATTGACCCTCCATTAGCTTCCTTAAATTTTATTGTCAAATTACTAAGTTGAATGACATATAGCAACTATTGAATGTACACGTTTGGATTTTTACCCTCTATTCATCATAGATATATCAATTTGAGATTTTTCATGTTATTAATCCAATTTAACAAAAACTAATAAAGGGTAAATTTGTCACATGTATACAAGTTTGGAATTTTTTATAGTCAAAATAATTAGTTTGGGATAAATTTATCCCGGATGCAATAGTTTGAGATTTTTGGTGATCAAAAAAATAATTTAGAGTAAATTTTTCACATGTGTACCAGTTTAAGATTCTTTAGAGTAAAATATGGAATTGACCCAAAGGAAATGGTGAAAATTGTTGGAGTTGGTCAATATTTCGGGGACTTTTGTTTCTCACATCGGGCATGCCCACGTGAGCTTAGGAAAATCGAAGTATGAATCGACGACATAGGATCCTTGCACGCAGAATGCGAGGGTTCAGGGGCAGCGCCCCTGACATGGGAGTTCCACTGCCCGGTTAGCAGGTGGGGGTTCCGCTCGCTGGTGAACAGGCGGGGGCTCGGGGGCAATGCCCCCAAAACAACATCAAGTTTAGGCTTTTATTTATGTAGACCCGTTTGTTGTGAGATAAAGGACTTTCGGCTAGATTGGGGTTTTGGCGCATTATTTTTTAAGTCATATATATTGTACTCGTATGAGGAATCATTTTAACATGCAGAAAAATATAGTGAAATCCCTTTGCAGGATGTAGCCCTATTTTGAGGTGAACCTGAGTAATCTCATGTGTCATCAATTTTCTATCTTCTGTGTGATTGCTTGATATTCGATTTAGGATAAATCCCATTAAAAATGCCCTATGGATCATGTCATTTTTTAAAACTCCATGGCCACTTCATATCATTATTTGAAATAAGATTTACTTTATGCTATTCTTTGATAAAAAACGACGGCACTTTAGGTCCTTATTTAGAATTTTTCCCCATATCAATCTCACCACATTCCAATATTTATTTAGCAAAACAAACAAAAAGGAGATTGCTCCGTCCATTTGATCGGTGGGAAAGGCAATTTATCATTTTGATGTCCCTAAAAACAACATAAAGCTGGAATTTTAATTTCCATAAAAGAAAAAAAAAGGGGGAAGGAAACAATCGTTTTTTTTTCTTTTTAAAATATTATCATTTTAATCGGGGGACTCCTACGGGCAGTCCAGCTTCCTTACACCGCGAGGGTATATATCCAGCTAAACCCTCCCGAGCATCTCTCTTTCTTCTTACCTCACTCTTCACTGTTGCGCCTTTCCAACGTTCTCAGTGATCGCAACCAAAACCCTAGAAAACCTGCCAAACCACAGCCCGCGGTGAGGCGAGAAGGAAGAGAGACCGAGCGAGCGCTGAGGAATCCTTCTCTCTCTCTCTCTCCTTCCCGCTCGGCAGATCCCTTCGGAGCTTCCAGGTAAGACTTTTGCTTTGGCTTCCCAAATCGGCACTGCGATTCGCTACCTGGCGATCGTTTTCGGTGCGAGCATTGTTCGTCGAATCCACTGCGCGGACCGACTTTTGCAGTTTGGTCAAACCAGTGCTTTGTTTCTTAGGTCATTTTTCACGTGGATGATTATGTTCCCGAGAAACTGGGAGCCTTTGTTTTTCTTGTGTTTATAGCTTTAAACGGAAGGCGACTGTGTGCGAAATGGTGTTTGTGGTTAAATCTGATTTGATCCTGGCCATGACTTTGTGGATTCAATGTGACCGGTCGCTCTGTACCAGTATATGTAGCTCCGCTAATGTTAGGTTGGAACGGTGTGTTTGTTGGATTTCTCTGTATTTAAGTGCAAGACTTGTCATGTTACACTGATGTGGGATTGAGGGAAGTGGAAGGAATTGAAGAGAAATAAAAGATAGGGAATGCCTCTAGAATTTCTCTGGTTGTATCGGATAGTTGTATGGCACTAAGGTACCTCTTCAATTTATTTTTCATGTAACATTTGCTTTTCTGTTTTAGGGTTTTGATTGCTTTCCTGGTGATCAACTGGTAATGGCGGTGCAGCAAGCCCCTGCTGGAGCAGCCCCTCCATCAGCTGATGTTGTATGTATCGTTTTGAGTGTAAAATGGGAATTACACTTGTGTATCATTTCCTTAGTGATTTTACCCCGCTTTTTCTTCCCTAATTTATCATTCATATTGTGTAGGTTGGCAATGCATTTGTTCATCAATATTACCTCATCCTTCACCAATCCCCTGAGCATGTTCATCGGTTTTATCAAGATATTAGCAAGCTTGGCCGTCCTGAAGAGAGTGGAGTCATGGGTACCACCTCAACCATGAAAGTGAGCCGTCTGATATCTCCCTCCCTTTCTCTCTGATCATGCAATGCTCCTTTTTGTTGTGTGTATTAAATGTTGTGTTATATTAGGCTATACGTATATCATTCGGAGAGACATTCCAGTTCTCTCTGACATGTTGGTTGAGCCATTGTTAGTGTTTCTCTCCACTGACCACTCAGTGAATGCTTTTTTGTGGATGGTATGACTAATTACTGGTAGCATAGTGTGTGCTATTTCTTTGATATAACTTAAGCCGCATGCTCCTGATGCAGGCTATCGATGAGAAGATCCAGTCACTGGATTATGGTGGATTTAGTGCAGAGATCATTACAGTGGATGCACAAGACTCTTACAACGGCGGAGTCACTGTACTCGTTACTGGATATCTTACTGGAAGAGACAATATGAAGCGGAAATTCACCCAGAGTTTCTTCTTGGCACCTCAAGATAAAGGTTACTTTGTTCTCAATGATATTTTCAGATATGTTGAGGAACCCAGTCTTCAACAGCCAAACCATGGTTCAGCTAATGGTGTGGAAGCTCCTCAAACTATCGAGCAAGGTAATGGGAAGTGATTAAATTTGTATATGTTTACATGGGGCAATCATTGAAACAAGTCGGTTTGCAGAGTCAACACCTCCGCAGGAGAACCATAGTCCTCATCAGGTAGCTGCAGATTCAGAAGAAGTTAGTCAGGAGGAAGTGTATGTGGTGGAGGAAACCCTAGTGCCTGAAGTAGTAGTTGATGAAACTCCAGCGGATTCACTCGTAGTGGCTGAATCTAATGCTAAAAATGAAGATGTTCCGAAGAAATCGTACGCCTACATTGTAAGTTGGGCTGATTCTACATAGAGTTTTCTATTTGATGCATGTTAGCTAAATGTTCCCACACTTGTCATAGTGGAGGTACTATCTTAGTGACTGCCTTGTGAGCTGTAATGAGATCAGTAGAAGGATTCTTTGACCGATAGCATTTGTCATTAGTAACTTGATTTGCTGTCACTCTTACTTACAGTTGGGAGTCATGAAGGAGGGTGCTGTCAATGTACCATCTTCTTCACCTTCTCCAAAGCCTGTTCGAAAAAGCAAGAACCACAGACGACTGCACCACTGCCTCCAGTCCCCATACCTGAGACTCAAGTTTCCAGTTTAAAAGCGACTGAAAATGGGAATTTTCAAGAGGGCGAATGTATGTGTCCACTTATTTTTGTTTTGTGAAAAATTAAGTTGATAATAGTTCTCAGTTGTAGATATTGAAGAGCACCTAAAAAGTCTGATTTACATGATGAGCAGTGATGGGCACTCCATCTACTTGAAAGGGCTGCCTATGAATGCGACCTATCTCAAATTGAGAATGAGTTTTAAGAGATTTGGAGCAATTAAAGCTGGTGGTATTCAGATTAGGAGCCAAAGGTTGGTTTGCTTTTAGCAATTTTAGCTACATTGGAACTTCATGTCTCATCAATCTTTCTCAAACAACAGGGATTTTGCTTTGGGTCGTGGAATTTGAAGAGTCGAGCTCTGCTCAAAGTGCGATAGAGGTTAGTCCATTTACTTAGCTCTTTTCTCATTACAGCTGATGGAGCAGTTGGAGAGGGGGATGCAAACATTTTCATTCCGGATGTGGCTACTGGATTATCTGTCATCTCTAGCAGTTGTGTTTAAACTGTTATATAAGTGTCGTCTACTCTAATTCTAGCTCTTACTTGGTAAACTAGACTTGAAAACCCCACTCTTTTCCAACTGTTCAGAAATCTCCGCTAGTTTTATCATTTCAATCTTTCTGTATGCTTTGGTCACAGCAATCTGCATCTCACCTTAAGTTGGGTTTAGTATCGCAGTTATAAGAATGATGTGCAAGTGTATCTGCTGTTAGATTGCCACCTCTGCAATGGACTGCCATCTGGTCTCTTGCTTTATTTGTGATTTAATAAAGTACAGCTCATGGCGCCCGTGTAATTATCTGGACATGCTTATCCTCACTTGTCTATTTGTATGCATTGCTTAAGTTATATGTGCTCTAAATGAGTTGGGTTACGAGCATTTCTCCTAAAGTTTCAAGGTTAATATCCAGGCCTCTCGATCACTATTGGTGGACGACAAGTGGTTATTGAACCAAAGAAGTCTACCTCCCGAGGTAATTTACTTGTTCAACTTTCAGAACTCTGCTTTTGTTATGCTTTGTAGGGGGGCATAATTATTATCTTAAATTTGCAAGAGCCACATTTTACGAAAACAAGTCCTTATGGTCCTCTTGTCTGTTGTGTGCTGCATATGCAACCTTTGGTTAACGTGGGCGAAATTGGGTCCAAACTTGATATCATAAATTTATTCGCAGAACATTGATACACGCATATTGGATCGTCTATCATATGAGGTGATATCTATTTTGCATGTTGTTTTCTGCAGGGAATAGTAGGGATCGTTTTCCATCTGGAAGGGGGGCTGGGTACAGGAATGAGGGTGTGCGAGGGCGTGGAAGCTATGTTGGCGGTAGAAGCTATAACAGGGGTGAGCTTAATAACAGGATGGATTATGGAAACAGAAATGGTGGCAGGGGAGGATACGCTAACCGTGGTGATGGATATCAAAGGGCTGATCATTCAGGAGGCAATGGCGGCCGTGTGAATCGAGCTGCTGGTTTTGCTGTCGATGCATCCAAAAGCATGGCACCGCGAGTATCTGCGACTGCTTGAGGAAACACCAGGTAGTCAACTTTTTTCGGTGTTGGATAGGCATCAAGAATGCATCTTTTAGATTCTTTTGCACATGATAGTTTTTGGAGCTAAATCAAAAATTATTCTTCCGCCTTTTGGCTGTTGACCTTGTTCGGTCTCACTGGTGGGAAATAGATGTACTTAATTTCTGCTTCCAAACTAGATCTTTGTCTATCTTTGGTGGGATAATCCTGCCGATTTGGAGCCGTGTCATTTTATAAAAATACTGAAGAGACCAGCATTGTTTGTTGTATGGAGGTCCTGGATATATCGATGTGCTTCTGGGGCCATTTAGGTAAGTTCCAAATTGTAAAATGAGAGGAGGGTATCGTGTGTTCTACGTCGTAATACTCGAGGCCAAGCTGAAAGGAGAGAGCTGTGCAACTGTTGATTCGTGTTCCTTTTCAGTTACGACATGTTTTTTGGCTCCTGGATCCGACTGAGCAGCTTAGCCCCACGGCAGACATACAGACATATCCCGATGTTTATCCGGAGCAGCTTGTGGCCGGTAGATCACGGGCCTGTCGTCTTGAAGTTAATGCTTTCCTGGAGCAACTCTTTAAGAAGCTTTCTTATGGTTCTCAGCATCTTATAGTATCTACCAAAATTACGGTCTTCCTGCCAAACTGAATGGGCTGACCGGCTGGCTCACCGCACGTCTGCTTCGGGATAGGGTCTGGTGTTCAAATCGAATCAAATTGCTCAGTGCAGGTAAAAAAAAGGAATTATCGGATCGAGACCGAGTTGCACTAATGTTCATTGTCTATCGTTTTTCTTTTAATCTAAATTGCCGAGTAAGCTTCAATACTTGGATAAAAAGCAGCACCTGCACTTGCACTGAAGCATTCTAAACGCATTGTGGCTAGACTTAGCCCCGGTAGCTGTTGAGAAATAAGAGGAGCAAAGAGAAATTTGCAATGAAGGTTCAATTGAAGGAATGCTGAACACCAAACAAGACGGAATTACGGTTTGGAACGTTTGCGAAAAGCCATTTCCAATTGGAACGAATATTATTGGTTATACAAAGAGAACGAACAGCAAGGGACCGATAGAATAAACTCAACAAGGTGTAGCGTCTTTACCCCGTTAAGATTTTGCAAAACCTCAAGGAATTAATAGCCTTCGGATCACTTTGCATAAAATGAAATTGCGTATAGGAAACGACAGGATGCAGCTGGTATAATGCCGCAAGGTGGAATTAAAGAGTACTTATTTTTTTCCAAAAAGTTTACTCACGATACGGACCACACTCAGAACTAGCTTGAACGGATGCAAAGCATGAAAGGTTTGGGAATAATCTTTTTTTAAGTCAAATTACGGAGATCTTTCAAATACACCAATGACGTCCTAACTTACGAAATAGGCATTACAAAAGTTGCAATCATAACATCCGCAATGAGGCATTTAGTCAGGTTAACCAAACATCCAGAACTGCTTCATGCATTTCTCGTCCTATGTATTCTGACAGGATAAAAAGGACACCGAACATCTCATACCGATCAATAATTAAACTCATGATATATGAGCGTACACAAAATCGAGAAGTCTCTGAAATAGATCACTACGACTTGGGGGCTTTGAGTGGACGAAAGATATAAAGGGTCTTCATTAGGAAAACTAATTGCATCCTAGATAATAAACATTTGCCAAATAATTAAGATTGCAGCACTTGTATGGACAGAAAGCAGGTTGACTAGTAAATATGGCACAAAACTATCTAAACTCAGATAGCAACGAACCTTCTGATGCAACTAATAAGGATGCGTGGTAAATGTTGATCGACTTCCCAATATCTCATAATTGGAACCTTTCCAGCAGAAAGGTCACAGGAAGATGATTCAGCTTTGACTGTCACTTCAGACACCAAAGTTGCAAGCCTGTACGAAATCCAACTCGTAGTCAACATACTTTGTCCATAGTGGCTTAAACAGGTTCATGGCAATGTCAAGCCATGGCTTCATATTCCCATTGAAGTGGACAACGGCAGCATTACGAATCTCCTCCATGCTTATGCTGGGATTGTAACCAAGTCCTAAAAACATGCCATGACTTGTCCAGTGGCTTCGTTGTCGAGTAAAATGTTATCAAACCTGGGGGCAGAGTTCCCAATTTCCACAAGGTTCGGTTCTCATTCTGTATTTGAGAGAGAAAACAGTTTTATACACAGAGAATGAACGAAAATTTTCTTACCTCAAGTAATTAATTTTCATATATGACAAGTATAGCCAAAAACAATCACATGACAAACTGGAAAACCTTTGTGCATAACTGTTGCTCTCCTCAGGTTCATCATGACTTTCTTTTTCAGTTCCTTGTCCCAGTGTCAACTTAAAGAATTATTTATTGGAACAGATAAAGTTCTGTATTACGATGAAAAACTGAAATGAGTCCATTTGCCCTCACTGAAAAGACAATTGGTGAGATGCAGCATAGATTGGGAAGGATTATCCTTCCTTTTCGTGTAGATTTTATCAGCTTATGACTATCACTTAACAAACAATCAAGCAGGACCCCGGAAAGAGGGGGAGCGGGATTAATTGACAAAACTTTTACCAGAAAAGGTTTAAAGCTGTTACCAGATTCTGCCAGTAATGATACTCTTCAGTGCATTTCTCCCTTCTCCAAGCATCCAAATCAAAAAAGTTCATTCCATAAGCCCAGGCACAAGCCTTGGGGTCGAATTTCTCCTTTATCAAGGGGTGTGAGAAATTCATATACTGTGCATACCGATGGAAAGACCCGAAACATGTCTCAATTGCCCCATTCACTTTACCATCCATGTCTATGTTCCATAAAACCAGTCAAAGTCCTTCTGCACGACAACAACATCACATCCAAAAAACAGAATCCTGTGCAACTTCGGGTACATTTCTGGTAAATAAAAACTGAGATGGGTTCAGTATTGAGAGGTACTTAGGGTTCCTAAACTTCATATTGAGGTTAGTTTAGTAGCATTTGAGTTATTCTCAAACTCTCTTTGCAAGTGCAGACTGGAGTCTGCAAGACTGGCAGAAGAAGAGTTCAAGAACTCGAAAATGCTACTAAAAGATTACCATGAATATGAAGTTTAGGAACCCTAAGTACCTCTCAATACTGAACCATCTCAGGGTTTATTTACCAGAAATGTACCCGAAGTTGCACAGGATCTGTTTTTGGATGATGATGTGTGTGTCGTAGCAGAAGACTTGACTGGTTTATGGAACATAGACATGGAATGGTAAAGTGAATGGGGCAATTGAGACATGTTTCGGGTCTTTCCATCGGTATGCACAGTATATGAATTCTCACACCCTTGATAAAGGAGAAAATTCGACCCCAAGGCTTGTGCCTGGGCTTATGGAATGAAATTTTTTGATTTGGATGCTTGGAGAAGGGAGAAATGCACTGAAGAGTATCATTACTGAGCAAATCTGGTAACAGCTTTAAACCTTTTCTGGTAAAAGTTTTGTCAATTAATCCCGCTCCCCCTCTTTCCGGGGTCCTGCTTGATTGTTTGTAATGTGATAGTCATAAGCTGATAAAATCTACACGAAAAGAAAGGATAATCCTTCCCAATCTATGCTGCATCTCACCAATTGTCTTTCAGTGAGGGCAAATGGACTCATTTCAGTTTTTCATCGTAATACAGAACTTTATCTGTTCCAATAAATAATTCTTTAAGTTGAACTGGGACAAGGAACTGAAAAAGAAAGTCATGATGAACCTGAGGAGAGCAACAGTTATGCACAAAGGTTTTCCAGTTGTCATGTGATTGTTTTTGGCTATACTTGTCATATATGAAAATTAATTACTTGAGGTAGAAATTTTCGTTCATTCTCTGGGTATAAAACTGTTTTCTCTCCTCAAATACAGAATGAGAACCGAACCTTGTGGAAATTGGGAACTCTGCCCCAGGTTTGATAACATTTTACTCGACAACGAAGCCACTGGACAAAGTCATGGCATGGTTTTAGGACTTGGTTACAATCCCAGCATAAGCATGGAGGAGATTCGTAATGCTGCCGTTGTCCACTTCAATGGGAATATGAAGCCATGGCTTGACATTGCCATGAACCTGTTTAAGCCACTATGGACAAAGTATGTTGACTACGAGTTGGATTTCGTACAGGCTTGCAACTTTGGTGTCTGAAGTGACAGTCAAAGCTGAATCATCTTCCTGTGACCTTTCTGCTGGAAAGGTCCAATTATGAGATATTGGGAAGTCGATCAACATTTACCACGCATCTTATTAGTTGCATCAGAAGGTTCGTGTGCTATCTGAGTTTAGATAGTTTTGTGCCATATTTACTAGTCAACCTGCTTTCTGTCCATACAAGTGCTGCAATCTTAATTATTTGGCAAATGTTTATTATCTAGGATGCAATTAGTTTCCTAATGAAGACCCTTTATATCTTTCGTCCACTCAAAGCCCCCCAAGTCGTAGTGATCTATTTCAGAAGACTTCTCGATTTGTGTACGCTCATATATCATGAGTTTAATTATTGATCGGTATGAGATGTTCGGTGTCCTTTTTATCCTGTCAGAATACATAGGACGAGAAATGCATGAAGCAGTCTGGAGTTTGGTTAACCTGACTAAATGCCTCATTGCGGATGTTATGATTGCAACTTTTGTAATGCCTATTTCGTAAGTTAGGACGTCATTGGTGTATTGAAAGATCTCCGTAATTTGACTTAAAAAAGATTATCCCAAACCTTTCATGCTTTGCATCCGTTCAAGCTAGTTCTGAGTGTGGTCCGTATCGTGAGTAAACTTTTTGGAAAAAAATAAGTACTCTTTAATTCCACCTTGCGGCATTATACCAGCTGCATCCTGTCGTTTCCTATACGCAATTTCATTTTATGCAAAGTGATCCGAAGGCTATAATTCCTTGAGGTTTTGCAAAATCTTAACGGGGGTAAAGACGCTACACCTGTTGAGTTTATTCTATCGGTCCCTTGCTGTTCGTTCTCTTTGTATAACCAATAATATTCGTTCCAATTGGAAATGGCATTTCGCAAACGTTCCAAACCGTAATTCCGTCTTGTTTGGTGTTCAGCATTCCTTCAATTGAACCTTCATTGCAAATTCTCTTTGCTCCTCTTATTTCTCAACAGCTACCGGGGCTAAGTCTAGCCACAATGCGTTTAGAATGCTTCAGTGCAAGTGCAGGGTGCTGCTTTTTATCCAAGTATTGAAGCTTACTCGGCAATTTAGATTAAAAAGAAAACGATAGACAATGAACATTAGTGCAACTCGGTCTCGATCCGATAATTCCTTTTTATTACCTGCACTGAGCAATTTGATTCGATTTGAACACCAGACCCTATCCCGAAGCAGACGTGCGGTGAGCCAGCCGTCAGCCCATTCAGTTTGGCAGGAAGACCGTAATTTTGGTAGATACTATAAGATGCTGAGAACCATAAGAAAGCTTCTTAAGAGTTGCTCCAGGAAAGCATTACTTCAAGACGACAGGCCCGTGATCTACCGGGCCACAAGCTGCTTCCGGATAAACATCGGGATATGTCTGTATGTCTGCCGTGGGGCTAAGCTGCTCAGTCGGATCCAGGAGCCAAAAAACATGTCGTAACTGAAAAGGAACACGAATCAACAGTTGCACAGCTCTCTCCTTTCAGCTGGCCTCGAGTATTACGACGTAGAACACACGATACCCTCCTCTCATTTTACAATTTGGAACTTACCTAAATGGCCCCAGAAGCACATCGATATATCCAGGACCTCCATACAACAAACAATGCTGGTCTCTTCAGTATTTTTATAAAATGACACGGCTCCAAATCGGCAGGATTATCCCACCAAAGATAGACAAAGATCTAGTTTGGAAGCGAATTAAGTACATCTATTTCCCACCAGTGAGACCGAACAAGGTCACAGCCAAAAGGCGGAAGAATAATATTTTTGATTTAGCTCCAAAAACTATCATGTGCAAAAGAATCTAAAAGATGCATTCTTGATGCCTATCCAACAACCCAAAAAGTTGACTACCTGGTGTTTCCTCAAGCAGTCGCAGATACTCGCGGTGCCATGCTTTTGGATGCATCGACAGCAAAACCAGCAGCTCGATTCACACGGCCGCCATTGCCTCCTGAATGATCAGCCCTTTGATATCCATCACCACGGTTAGCGTATCCTCCCCTGCCACCATTTCTGTTTCCATAATCCATCCTGTTATTAAGCTCACCCCTGTTATAGCTTCTACCGCCAACATAGCTTCCACGCCCTCGCACACCCTCATTCCTGTACCCAGCCCCCCTTCCAGATGGAAAACGATCCCTACTATTCCCTGCAGAAAACAACATGCAAAATAGATATCACCTCATATGATAGACGATCCAATATGCGTGTATCAATGTTCTGCGAATAAATTTATGATATCAAGTTTTGGACCCAATTTCGCCCACGTTAACCAAAGGTTTGCATATGCAGCACACAACAGACAAGAGGACCATAAGGACTTGTTTTCGTAAAATGTGGCTCTTTTGCAATTTAAGATAATAATTATGCCCCCCTACAAAGCATAACAAAAGCAGAGTTCTGAAAGTTGAACAAGTAAATTACCTCGGGAGGTAGACTTCTTTGGTTCAATAACCACTTGTCGTCCACCAATAGTGATCGGAGAGGCCTGGATATTAACTTGAAACTTTAGGAGAAATGCTCGTAACCCAACTCATTTAGAGCACATATAACTTACAATGCATACAAATAGACAAGTGAGGATAAGCATGTCCAGATAATTACACGGGCGCCATGAGCTGTACTTTATTAAATCACAAATAAAGCAAGAGACCAGATGGCAGTCCATTGCAGAGGTGGCAATCTAACAGCAGATACACTTGCACATCATTCTTATAACTGCGATACTAAACCCAACTTAAGGTGAGATGCAGATTGCTGTGACCAAAGCATACAGAAAGATTGAAATGATAAAACTAGCGGAGATTTCTGAACAGTTGGAAAAGAGTGGGGTTTTCAAGTCTAGTTTACCAAGTAAGAGCTAGAATTAGAGTAGACGACACTTATATAACAGTTTATAACACAACTGCTAGAGATGACAGATAATCCAGTAGCCACATCCGGGAATGAAAATGTTTGCATCCCCCTCTCCAACTGCTCCATCAGCTGTAATGAGAAAAGAGCTAAGTAAATGGACTAACCTCTATCGCACTTTGAGCAGAGCTCGACTCTTCAAATTCCACGACCCAAAGCAAAATCCCTGTTGTTTGAGAAAGATTGATGAGACATGAAGTTCCAATGTAGCTAAAATTGCTAAAAGCAAACCAACCTTTGGCTCCTAATCTGAATACCACCAGCTTAATTCTCGCTCCAAATCTCTTAAACTCATTCTCAATTTGAGATAGTCGCATTCATAGGCAGCCCTTTCAAGTATATGGAGTGCCCATCACTGCTCATCATGTAAATCAGACTTTTTAGGTGCTCTTCAATATCTACAACTGAGAACTATTATCAACTTAATTTTTCACACAAAAAAAAATAAGTGGACACATACATTCGCCCTCTTGAAAATTCCCATTTTCAGTCGCTTTTAAACTGGAAACTTGAGTCTCAGTATGGGGACTGGAGGCAGTGGTGAGTCGTCTGTGGTTCTTGCTTTTTCGAACAGGCTTTTGGAGAAGGTGAAGAAGATGGTACATTGACAGCACCCTCCTTCATGACTCCCAACTGTAAGTAAGATGACAGCAAATCAAGTTACTAATGACAAATGCTATCGGTCAAAGAATCCTTCTACTGATCTCATTACAGCTCACAAGGCAGTCACTAAGATAGTACCTCCACTATGACAAGTGTGGGAAATTTTATCTAACATGCATCAAACATAGAGAAACTCTATGTAGAATCAGCCCAACTTACAATGTAGGCGTACGATTTCTTCGGAACATCTTCATTTTTAGCATTAGATTCAGCCACTACGAGTGAATCCGCTGGAGTTTCATCAACTACTACTTCAGGCACTAGGGTTTCCTCCACCACATACACTTCCTCCTGACTAACTTCTTCTGAATCTGCAGCTACCTGATGAGGACTATGGTTCTCCTGCTGGCGGAGGTGTTGACTCTGCAAACCGACTTGTTTCAATGATTGCCCCATGTAACATATACAAATTTAATCACTTCCCATTACCTTGCTCGATAGTTTGAGGAGCTTCCACACCATTAGCTGAACCATGGTTTGGCTGTTGAAGACTGGGTTCCTCAACATATCTGAAAATATCATTGAGAACAAAGTAACCTTTATCTTGAGGTGCCAAGAAGAAACTCTGGGTGAATTTCCGCTTCATATTGTCTCTTCCAGTAAGATATCCAGTAACGAGTACAGTGACTCCGCCGTTGTAAGAGTCTTGTGCATCCACTGTAATGATCTCTGCACTAAATCCACCATAATCCAGTGACTGGATCTTCTCATCGATAGCCTGCATCAGGAGCATGCGGCTTAAGTTATATCAAAGAAATAGCACACACTATGCTACCAGTAATTAGTCATACCATCCACAAAAAAGCATTCACTGAGTGGTCAGTGGAGAGAAACACTAACAATGGCTCAACCAACATGTCAGAGAGAACTGGAATGTCTCTCCGAATGATATACGTATAGCCTAATATAACACAACATTTAATACACACAACAAAAAGGAGCATTGCATGATCAGAGAGAAAGGGAGGGAGATATCAGACGGCTCACTTTCATGGTTGGAGTGGTACCCCATGACTCCACTCTCTTCAGGACGGCCAAGCTTGCTAATATCTTGATAAACCGATGAACATGCTCAGGGGATTGGTGAAGGATGAGGTAATATTGATGAACAAATGCATTGCCAACCTACACAATATGAATGATAAATTAGGGAAGAAAAGCGGGGTAAAATCACTAAGGAAATGATACACAAGTGTAATTCCCATTTTACACTCAAACGATACATACACATCAGCTGATGGAGGGGCTGCTCCAGCAGGGGCTTGCTGCACCGCCATTACCAGTTGATCACCAGGAAAGCAATCAAAACCCTAAACAGAAAAGCAAATGTTACATGAAAAATAAATTGAAGAGGTACCTTAGTGCCATACAACTATCCGATACAACCAGAGAAATTCTAGAGGCATTCCCTATCTTTTATTTCTCTTCAATTCCTTCCACTTCCCTCAATCCCACATCAGTGTAACATGACAAGTCTTGCACTTAAATACAGAGAAATCCAACAAACACACCGTTCCAACCTAACATTAGCGGAGCTACATATACTGGTACAGAGCGACCGGTCACATTGAATCCACAAAGTCATGGCCAGGATCAAATCAGATTTAACCACAAACACCATTTCGCACACAGTCGCCTTCCGTTTAAAGCTATAAACACAAGAAAAACAAAGGCTCCCAGTTTCTCGGGAACATAATCATCCACGTGAAAAATGACCTAAGAAACAAAGCACTGGTTTGACCAAACTGCAAAAGTCGGTCCGCGCAGTGGATTCGACGAACAATGCTCGCACCGAAAACGATCGCCAGGTAGCGAATCGCAGTGCCGATTTGGAAGCCAAAGCAAAAGTCTTACCTGGAAGCTCCGAAGGGATCTGCCGAGGGGGAAGGAGAGAGAGAGAGAGAAGGATTCCTCAGCGCTCGCTCGGTCTCTCTTCCTTCTCGCCTCACCGCGGGCTGTGGTTTGGCAGGTTTTCTAGGGTTTTGGTTGCGATCACTGAGAACGTTGGAAAGGCGCAACAGTGAAGAGTGAGGTAAGAAGAAAGAGAGATGCTCGGGAGGGTTTAGCTGGATATATACCCTCGCGGTGTAAGGAAGCTGGACTGCCCGTAGGAGTCCCCCGATTAAAATGATAATATTTTAAAAAGAAAAAAAAACGATTGTTTCCTTCCCCCTTTTTTTTTCTTTTATGGAAATTAAAATTCCAGCTTTATGTTGTTTTTAGGGACATCAAAATGATAAATTGCCTTTCCCACCGATCAAATGGACGGAGCAATCTCCTTTTTGTTTGTTTTGCTAAATAAATATTGGAATGTGGTGAGATTGATATGGGGAAAAATTCTAAATAAGGACCTAAAGTGCCGTCGTTTTTTATCAAAGAATAGCATAAAGTAAATCTTATTTCAAATAATGATATGAAGTGGCCATGGAGTTTTAAAAAATGACATGATCCATAGGGCATTTTTAATGGGATTTATCCTAAATCGAATATCAAGCAATCACACAGAAGATAGAAAATTGATGACACATGAGATTACTCAGGTTCACCTCAAATAGGGCTACATCCTGCAAAGGGATTTCACTATATTTTTCTGCATGTTAAAATGATTCCTCATACGAGTACAATATATATGACTTAAAAAATAATGCGCCAAAACCCCATCTAGCCGAAAGTCCTTTATCTCACAACAAACGGGTCTACATAAATAAAAGCCTAAACTTGATGTTGTTTTGGGGCATTGCCCCCGA
Source organism: Psidium friedrichsthalianum (assembly GCA_019149425.1). Lineage (NCBI taxonomy): Eukaryota > Viridiplantae > Streptophyta > Magnoliopsida > Myrtales > Myrtaceae > Psidium > Psidium friedrichsthalianum. Next base: position 23,423 of record JAGVVM010009188.1, read on the forward strand.
GCCCCCCCTGTTCACCAGCGAGCGGAACCCCCACCTGCTAACCGGGCAGTGGAACTCCCATGTCAGGGGCGCTGCCCCTGAACCCTCGCATTCTGCGTGCAAGGATCCTATGTCGTCGATTCATACTTCGATTTCCCTAAGCTCACGTGGGCATGCCGATGTGAGAAACAAAAGTCCCCGAAATATTGACCAACTCCAACAATTTTCACCATTTCCTTTTGGGTCAATTCCATATTTTACTCTAAAGAATCTTAAACTGGTACACATGTGAAAAATTTACTCTAAATTATTTTTTTGATCACCAAAAATCTCAAACTATTGCATCCGGGATAAATTTATCCCAAACTAATTATTTTGACTATAAAAAATTCAAACTTGTATACATGTGACAAATTTACCCTTTATTAGTTTTTGTTAAATTGGATTAATAACATGAAAAATCTCAAATTGATATATCTATGATGAATAGAGGGTAAAAATCCAAACGTGTACATTCAATAGTTGCTATATGTCATTCAACTTAGTAATTTGACAATAAAATTTAAGGAAGCTAATGGAGGGTCAATTTGTCATAAATGTATTGGATAAACTTATCAAAGATGTACTAGTTTAGGGTTTTTAGTGGTCAAAAAATAATTTAGGATAAATTTATTATAAGTGTACCAGTTTGGAACTTTTCGTGGTTTTAACCCTTTCCTTTATTTGATTATTTTTATTTTTTTTATTTTAACTTAATTTTTTTATTTAAAAGAAATCATACATACACAAGATGAAAAAGCAAAGAAAATGTCAGACAAATCAAAAAGGGAAACACCAGAATGG
>JAGVVM010009189.1:0-12817 GCA_019149425.1 Psidium friedrichsthalianum
AAGCAGGCCTGCCGAACAAGGGTTTTTGTTTTTTTTTTATTTTTTTTCCTTGTTCGGCAATGAACTGCCGAACAAGGTTTTTGGTTGTTTTTTATTTTTATTTTTTTGTTGTTCGGCGCTTGAAGCGCCGAAGGAAGTGTTCGGCAGTTGAACTGCCGAACAAGCCCTTTCTCGTAATTTTTTAGCCGCGAAACCCAAATCCGTCAAAAGAAAATTTTTAACTCATTTTCGTAAAAAGCCCGCTTCTGCTTGCATCGGTGAGGAAGCTTTGACCTTTAGCGCGAAGCCGTCCAGCAGAGATCCTGAGGCGTCTCGAAGGACTCTGGCTACTGCTCCCTCCATGGAACCGGCCATGAAAGAGGCATCGACGTTATTCTCAAAGTCTTCTCTGCCTATTGAGTCATTGTCGCGCTCTGGTGAGTCTGATTTGCATCAAGCTTTGATTTCTTTTGGTTTTCCAACTCTTGTAGCTACTGATTAAAGAAAGAGCCGCTTGTGTTAGGGCTTCAAAGCTGGGACTTTTTTGTGGAAAAACCATCTCAGAGAGCAGCTGCAATTATCTCCGCGGATGATCGGGGATCTGGTTGATTAAGCTGATTTTGAAGCCATTCATCCGGCCAGAATACCAAAAAAAAAAAAAAAAACAGCTTGCCCAAAACCCATGAAACTCTAATTCGACCCAAATCATACGATAAACATCAACGCAAAGATTAACATGCTTCGATACTAAATACTAGATTATAATTCAGATAAATTAACTTTATAACAGAATTAGAAATGTATTTTTTTATATAAAAATGAAAGGATATTGAAAAAAGAACATTTATATTTATAACATTTATAAAAAAAAAAAGAGCATTTCGATGATGCTCTTTACCAAATTTGCATTATATTTCCTAAATTAATTTGGGAAATAAAGAGCCTCAAATTCTTTAGGAAATAAGCTTAATAATTAATCACATATATCTAATAAATTTTTTAATTAGTTATTGACAATTATGTTATAAAAATAAGCTCAAAAAAATTATATTTAAAAGATATATAAACATAAATATTATGAATATAAAATAATTAAAAACAAGTAAAAAATAAGAAATTAAAAAAAGAAAATTGCCCGTGGATAGGCTACCGCCGCACCACCCCGTTTTGGTAAATAAAATAAATTTTGCCTTAATTTAATGAATATGTTTTTAATCCCTTTTTGGAAAAAAAAAAGGCCCGGAATAATGTCTGACTTACAACTGTTTCCCTCTTTTCTCTCTCTCCGCACGTACAAAAACAAGTGAAGGGGAAGGGGTGGTTGCACACACTAAAGTAGTAGCAAGGGAGAAATATTAGGTCCTCCCGAAAGACCACGTCACCGTACTCCCAACCATTCAAGAAGCGACACGTGCCTCTGTGATACCAGCTGGCTTTTTTCAAAAAAAATATTTCACTTTCCCCTTTTTCATGTAAATATTTGCTTCTCTTAATAGACCTACTGCTACTTCTGAAAGACCTCTCACCTCTGTTCCATCACTGTTCATTTGATTTGGCTGCTACTTCTGAAAGACACGGTGATTTCATCGATAACGAAGGCTAGAACATGGTGACAATGGAAGGAGTTAAAGAGGGGTGTAGTTTTAAGGACTTGGTTATTGATGCTAGTGTGAGACATCGGGTTGATGCGTTGTTCAATGGAAGCTAGGGATATCATGATGGAATTGGGTTCATTGGTGAATGAAATTTCTGCATGAGATATAGCATGTTGGGAGAGGATGGGACCGTCATAAGCTTCTTGCGGTGTAGAATCCTACGAACATGTGGACCAAGTTCATCCTCTAGACACAAGTTCGTGCTTAGCTTCGACTTGATAGACATCTTTGATGGTTGAGCTCCCGTTGGGACGTTAATAGAGCTGAGATGGATGATAAGCACTATGACTTGGCTCATACGTCGAGCCAAAGTGTAGATTGTCGCGAATATGTTTCAAGTTTAAGTATGTAGAGAAAACCTGATCCAAGTAGGTTCCTTGATTTGAGTAGGTTTTTCAGTTGAATACTCTCTCTTGTATATGTAAGAAATGAAATACTACTTTGTTAATTGCACATTGGAGCAAACTTTAGATGAGCATTAGGGTTTTTAATGAGAGATTGTGAAATAACGCTTGTGCATTTACATTAGGTATAAACTAGGATTAGAAAACATTTGAGCAAATGTAAGCTCTATATTCTTTGGATTTAGTGTGGATTTGTTAGTGACTGGCTCTCCTTGTGGAATAGGTCTCGATACTCAGAGCGAACCACATAAAAGTCTAACATCATTATCATTTCTCGTTGTTTTTCTGGTAATTTTTTCTTCTTTTATTAGACTTTGTCAAAATTCATTAGTTTCCATGTTTTTTTACAATATACAGAACATTTCTAATTCCTAACTTAATTTCTCAAAAGGGGAAAGATTAGATGTGCTCTTTTACTACTGAATTGATTTCATCAAATGCCTGGCACTAGATTCTAGCACAAGAAACGTGAGTGCAAAAGCTTATATCCGACAGTTTGATTGCATTCATATAGGAGAGATTCAACTGACGATGGCTAATCTTACAGCGGCCACTATGCTACGCAGAACGATCTGCTTAGAGAGCTGGCTATCATTGAGTGTAATCAGGGGAAAGTAGTGGAGTGAGCAAAAGCAACAATTTTTCGGTGCTCGTCTGGTGTCCATCTCCACTGGTTCGTATCTCTCTCTCTCTCTCTCTCTCTCTCTCTCTCTTAATCTTAGAGACCTATAGGGACATATTCAACGGGTTGCTAGTCAGTTACCTTCTAACCTTCTAGAATCAAAATGGAGATGGAACATTCTCAACACCCTGGCCAAATCTAATATTGCCTAAAGCTGAGGCTCTTGTCTTGAACTTCCCCAACAATATGCAGACCAAACTCATGATTTGCCTGAATTCATTGAGAAGGTAGATAAGCTCAAGTCTCTTATAGTGACAAACTATTTCTTTCCGACGGTGCTGGGCAATTTCCATGTCATTGGGTCCAATTTATGGAGGATTAGGCTCGAACGCGTCAGTGCTCCTTTCCTAAGCATGGGAAATCTTCGGTTGCACAATTTGCAAAAGATCCTTTTCCATGTGCGGCACCAGTCAGGCTTCGACATCAACTATTGCAACGATCTTGTGGCATTATCAGATAGCATCTGTCAAATAAAGCCTTTGACAAAGCTTAGCATCACAAACTGCTATAATTTTCTCTGCTCTCCCTGAACAAAATTAGGCAATGGGCATCCCTCAATATGGTCAGGCTTAATTCATGTAAAAACCTATCGTAATTATCAGAATCGATTGGAAACCTTCGAAAATTGATGCCTTCTCAATATATCCGATTGCCTGAACTTGACCATCTTGCCTGATCAAATTGAGGAAGGTGAGGAAGGTGGTTTGTGACAAGGAAAAGCCATAATGTGGGGGCTTCTCAAGAATAGTCTCGATAGGTTGCAAATAATAATGTCTGGATAAGAGGCTAACTTTGAGCGGCGATGTAATAAATTGAGGTGACTTTTTTTTTTTTCAAAAGGTGACGAAATAGGTTAAAGTCTTTACCAAAAAAAAAAAGGTTAAAGTCACAATTTTTAACTCATATTTTGGGGAAAATATGAAGTGATCATCAAACTCCACGTCATCAGCTTACGTGGAGTGCAAGCTCCACTCAAAATTCAACACATGTCCTTTAAGCATGAATGAATTAAAAATAGAACGGGAGCTATTTTTTTTTTCTTCTCTCTAGCAAATTAAAAGACAATTAATGCCTGCTCTCCTCTATTTCACGTTTCACGTTTGAAAGATAAATATCCGCTCTCCACCTCTCTTATGTTGCTTTGATCCTCAAGCCCTTTTGCCGTCCCTTGCTCCTCCTTCTTCGTTTTCATTCTCCTCGCCTTCGTCCCCTTTCCCGCTTCAGCTCTAGAAACTGCCGGCTAGCCTCTGGAACTCTTCTTTGCCTTCTAATCCTACCGGTCCCAATTTTAGGCTTGGGTAGGTCGCCAAGGATTTTGAAGCGAAAGAAGCTTACAAACCTGGATATCCGATGTTGATTCTGAGCTTTGGGGTTTCGATGACAACCGAGAGGCATATTGTGGTGAAGGAGAGAGAGGAGTATGGATACTGTGTTTATTACAAGAGAGGGAGGGGGGAAGCTACGGGTGCTCGCTCTGTTTTTTATCCTTTGCATTTTGTTTATTTCTAGGCTACGTGGATGATCTTGCTTAAGATGTCATTTTGTTGAAGCAGTTCTATTTCATCGATTAGAAAAGGAGATGATGCTTTGCCGCCATTATCAAGTCCTCTTTTCGTGCGGTGTATATCGTCATCTTCACTAAAAAAGTAACTTTCTGCAAGTGGTGTGAAGAAAAGTTCCACATGCTGCAACTCAACTGTAGTAAACACTAGCACAAGAAGGAAAGCCACTGTATGGTCATATTGAACGAATGAACAAAAGATGCAGACCACAGCATTAGGACATAAATCGTGTATGTTGAAACGACTTTGACAGCCACGACAATGGAAAAGAATAATTTTTCAAGTGAAACTGGCGGATAGAACCACTCCTTATGCACAAGGTTTAAGGGTGGGTTTGGTTAACATTCCCAAAGGGCTTTCAGCCCTCAAAGCCCCTTAGGAAAATACTGAACCATTTGGTTTAGTTTTAGGCCAATATTTGGCTAAATGCTGGCCTTGGAAATGTTGAAAGCCCAATGCTAGTCCAGCATTGGGCTTTCAACATTTGGCCAAATGATAAAAGAAATTTTTTTTTTCCAAAACTATCCCCATAATGGTAAAAATTACTAAAACCCATTTGCAAAGTCATTTTTAGCAAACAACATTTAATCCAAAGCCCATTTTGAAATTAGTTTTTTTCCAAATGCAATTAGCATTTTCTCAAAACCCTTTAGGCTAAGGACATTTGCATTTCACCAAAACCCATTTGAAATGTTGAACCAAACCCACCCTAAAGATAATATAAATGCCGACACAACAGCTTGATCTTTAATCTAGCTTTCATGAAATGGATAGAAATCTCACAAGTTTCTATAACACGCGTAGAGTTTGCTAACTCAAGCTGTTCCAAAAAGGAAAGGGATAAGGCAAAAAAAACTTAATTTCATATAAATCTGGTACAAACAGTATCTTTTCATCTTCCCTACAAGGCCTATGATTAGATGTGAGAGCCTCTGCGGTGACAGCTCTACAAAGAATAGCTCAACAATCTCCAGCATTAGACACCAATTGGTTGTCCCTTCCAATATACGCAGTTACACAGCATGAGTCGCCTTGTGATTCCTCATTAAAAAAAACCCAGATCAGTTTCAAATAACCATGCTTCACAGCCATCTCTATTTCATTCTCTGCTTTTCCCACCACTTCATCTATGATAATTCTTATTCAAGTTTTTCGTGGCAAACTCAGCAGCCATTGAAATATAGCTTCGCTTGTTAGTTAAGTTTTCTCTTCTCACCACCCTCATGAATGCAAGCCCTAACTGGAAAATGGAAAAATTTACCCGCTTGCTATCTCCATGGATACCAACAAAAGCAAAAGGTGAATCCTCCATAGCTTCCCTCCTCCCTCTCTTGCAATAAACAGAGTACTCATTCTCCTCGGCTGCCGTCGGAACCCCTCTAGGCCACAATATCCTCTCGGCCGTCATCGGAACCCCAAAGCTCAGCCGCCACCATCGGTATATCCAGCCTCGTAAGCTTCTTCCGCTTCAAAATTGACCTACCTGAGCTCAAAATCGGGACTGGTAGGAGCAAAAGACAAAGAAGAGTTCGAAAGACCAATCGGCGGTTTCTAGAGTCGGAGTCGGAAAGGCAATAATTGCAACAAGAGCAAAGACGAAGAAGGTGGAAGGGGAGGGCAAAAGCGCCTAAGGATGGAAGCGGCAAAAGAGAGAGTTGGAGAGGACCTTATCTTTCAAATGTGAAAGAGAAAAGAGGGAGAGCAGGAAATAAATGTCATTTAACGTTGCTTGTCCTCAGTCTTTGCGCAGTCTACCAGTTTGTCAAAGGAAGAGGAAAAAAATAACTTCCATTTTATTTTGTTTAATTCCAAGCCAGAGGAAACATGTTGAATTTTGAGTGGAGCTCACACTCCACGTGAGCTGATGACATGGAGTTTGATGATCACTATATATTTTCTCCATATTTTAGGTCTCGACCAGAAATAATAATAATAACAACAACTCATATTTTGGGGGGAAATTTCGTTTAAGAGCTTGAAGTACTATTATTTTTTCAAATAAGAATCACAGGTGAATCGCATTTCAAATAAGGGTATGAAGTGCCCTTTTTTATTTCAAACGAGGGCCTAACGAAGGGTATTTTTGTCATTTCATCTTTATTTTTGTCCTAACTCCTCACTGGTAACCACTGGCCACCAGCGAGGGCTGAGAGAGGACTCCGATGATGGCAGTGGCCTCGCTCGGACGAGTTGAGGGTGGCCCTCACTAGCCTCGCCCAAGTCAATTGAGGGCGATCGACTCTAGGGCTGCCCTTGCTAGCTAGATTTGGCAAGGGTAGCTCTCGCCTCACTAGGGTGAAGGCCACTGCCCTCGTTGGTAGCTTCGCCTTGCCCTCAAGGTTGGCGAGGCTTCGTTTGGGTGAGCTGAGGGCAGCACTCGTCGGCCTTGCTCGACAGCTGCCCTCACCAGATCTGGCCTCACCCTAGAGGCTAGTGCCACCAGATCTAGCCGGCGAGACGATGACAGCCCTCGATTCACCCAGGGACACCAACGAGGGCCACCCCTACTCGCTAGGGCGAGACCTTCGAGGTCAACCCTTGGCTCGCCATCGAGGCCATCGAGGCCAGCCCTTGGCTCGACAGGGCAAGGCCTAGGTTGAAAAGACAATGAACGGTGCCCTTGGGTTGAAGATGATGAACAGTGCCTCGGAGAGGATAAACCGGTAAACAAAGGAAAAAAAGAAAAGAAAGAAAAATCAAAAAAGGAAATAACAAAAATACCCTTGGTCATGCCCTCTTTTGAAATAAAAAAGGGCAGCCCTTCTTTGAAATGTAGTTCACTTCGAGCCCTTATTTTTTTAAAAAAAAGAGCACTTCAGGCCCTTAAACGAAATTTTTCCTATTTTGGGGGACTGTGTTATATGTGGATTCACTTTTTAATTCATATTTGGCAATTTCCATGTCATTTAATGGAGCGAAGACCAAAGCGACGTGAAAGGTGATCCTATGCCCTTTTCGCGATTTCCTTTACTTAGGATTTTTTGGAAGTATGCGGGGTCGCCTGCCTGCATAATTCAAATCCTAAGTAAAGGAATTTGAATTATGCAGGCAGGGGACCCTGCATACTTCCAAAAATCCACCCGCATACTTCCAAAAAATCCTAAGTAAAAGGAAGTGGAATTATGCAGGCAGGCGACCCTGCATACTTCCAAAAAATCCTAAGTAAAGGAATTTGACGCGAAATTGCTAATTCCCGTGGACCGGAATTCACATCCGCGAATTCGCTCCATTTGCTCTAGCAAGTCTTCCATACGATGGTACCGCATCTATAAATAGTGCCACTCTCGCCTCATTGTTCATCTCATCCTCCGTCATTGCTTCAAAGACTCAAAAGCTCCTCTCCCTTTTTGCCTCTCTGCAAAAGACCCCTAAATAAAAAGCAGAGAAAAGCATCCTCTGTAAATCTTAGGAACTAGGCTACAGTTCTTCAAAAAATCCTTGCGATCCATCAAAGTTTTTGGATTGTCCGGGCTCGTTTGGTCTGTGAAGAAAAGAAAGAACGAGAAATGCCTATTGATGTCGCAAGAGCTGCTGTGGGAGCTGCTATGGAAGCGGCATTAACCGAGCTCTTCTGGTTCTTTAAGGACCTGGTGAAACCTGTTGCCGCGTTTCGTGGCCAGCTAAGAAGATCCAAACCACTTTGGGCAACATACAACGAATCATCGAGGACATCGACAAGTTCAACAATCGGCTGGGGCTTAGTCGGGAAGAGGTGGCTCCGATCAAGGACCTACTGAAGAAAGCCGAACCCTGGTCAACGAGTGCTCGAAGATCCCCAAGTTCTGCCTGGACAGGAAGTACACACACTCGAGAAAGCTGACGCGCTTCAACGCGGCACTCCTGGAAGGGTTCCATCTTACATATCGCTACTGAATGCGAGGGCCGGAGTGTTGGTGGAGGTGAAGGACATTGGGGGACGCGCGAAAAAGGTCGAGGATCTGTTAATTTCTGTGGAAGCGAATGTCAGGGACCTCCGGGGTGGGTTTGAGGCTCGCGGTTCCTGTGGGGCCGATTTCATTGTCGGGTCGGAGGTCGAGGTGACCTTGAGGAAGGTCGAGGAGCGGTTGCTCGAGGAGGGAACGTCAGTGATCCTTGTGACTACCCCGAGCGGGTGCGAGAAGACCACTTTGCTTAAGAAATTTGTGTCATGAAGCGGCAATTGAAAATTTGTTTGATTAGTCCATTTTCTTTCAATTTGATAATTTAGTACCCGAGTCCTTCCGATTCTCCTATTTGTACGGGAGCCGGTTGCGAATGGTGTTCCACTTTGGACATATTTGAATGATTGGGTCGACTGCATGTTCTCTCTATCAAGCAATTCAGTTTCTGTGTTAGAGTTTTTCCGTATATGGGCTCGCCTTAATTGGAATTGTAATTAACCGTTATACGGTATTAATTTATCGAATACGGTATTGGTTTAATAAAGAAAGGAATTGAGGTATCTTAACGGGCCGAATATGGGCCTGGTTGGTGTGGGCCGAATTCCGGCTCGGCCCATGATGAAAGGGCCCAGCTGGAAGTTTATAAATGGCTAGGACCCCCCCTTTAGCCCCTCTCCATGCCATTTTTCCTCTTCTTCTCCTCCATAAGGCTTACGAGAGAGAGAGTGACGAGGTGGAGGCTGATCCATCGACGCTAGGCGGTCCGGAGGGCATAAAGGGGAAGAGTCCTAGCTCGGTTCGTCAGTTTTGCGGGTCAATCGGCCATGGATGCGAAATCAGGTACGCCGACGCGATTTCTTGGCTATTTTGTTGTTAAAATGCGAATGCGGTGGTCCTAGGGTGTCGTGGTAGACGATGGAAGGCCGGGAACGCCGGCCAACATCTGGTTGATGTGAATGTTAGCACAAAGAATTGCTTGGGTGTTATGCGGGTGGAAATTTCATCAAGAAGAATCATTTTCTCAACATTCCATTTCGGGGTGATATTATGTCCTATCTAATAGGTCTTTCCCAAGCTTTAGTTAGATATGCGATAACTCGCCTCCGTTTCATTGCATTGTGCACCTTTCTTAATCAGCTGAACCCTCCTGTCCACGGCCATATGCCTCTAGACTTATTATTTCAACGTATCTACTTAGCGCTGTTTCTTATCCTACTGAATTCATTAGACAGCAAGTGTCGTGGCAACATTTCATGCTCTTTGGAAGCGATGGGAGTCTCACTTACCGTGGCTTCCATATAGGCAAATTTATGGACAAAATCATGTTCGTCCTCATCACGAAGAAGCCCAACCTGACAGGAATTGTCTAGAAAATGTATCAACACAATCGTTTCCCTATACCCGAGATTAAATCAGAAGAGGGTGCAGTTCATTGCTTGTAGCAACTGCTCAACAAAATAGGCCATGATCCTGTGTTGCTTGTGTTGGATGATGTTCGGAAGGAATCGGAATCCATTGTTGACAAATTTATTTGGGATGGAATCAAATATTACAAGATTGTGATGACATCAAGATACGAGTTTCCTCATTGTCGTCCTGCGCATCACCTGAACCCATTGACTTATGACAAAGCCGTGGTACTTTTCCACGTATGCGTTGTTGACACCTAAATTTTTACTCCTCTAACCTTATTCCCTGGCAAAAATATTTTCATATAGTTGGCATTTTAATTTTCTGCATGCATAACTACTTGCATTTGTTCGGATCGACAGTAGTAAATGGAGCTAAATTGACACGCACCTGTATCAAAGTCCTCAAGTAACACAAGAAGGATCAGGTTCCGACTTAAGCAATTGTTCTGGGCTTAGATCATAGTTTTGCCTCTCTTCCACATGTATCCGAACTTTTATTAGGGCTAACAGTTTCTTGGAAACTGTCTTACACGGTCAACAGTGAATGCTTGCTTTATTTTCATGGTTCGAATTGCCTAACTATACTTTCTCAAGCCATGCTAATACCTCGTCTCTTGGTCTGTGTAATTGCGATGCCATGATTCAAATTTTTACTCTGGCCATCACTTTTTAGTGCTTTCGACTTTATTTGAGAGGCACGAGGGATCAATTGGAACATGATTGACCGAAGTTCGTATAAAAAGGAAGAGTTTCCGGGCTTGATTAAATTTATATGATTAAGGCTGGAGTTTATTTAATGGAGCTCATGTGGTTAATTTGAACTTTAATCAATGGACTTTGAGCTTAATTAAGTTAAGAGAGCCCATAAAGCCGGCAATTTGCCTTACAAGAAAGGGTTAGACCTAATGTTACACTATAAAAGAACATCTAAATCCTTTTTGTTATGCAGGTTTTCTTCGATTAAATTGCAGAATAATCCGGAGACCTCTAAGGAGAGATAGACGTGGAGACTATCGAGGAGAGCGAACAAAGAGCAAACATCCAGAGTAATCGACTCTTAATCAGAATTTTGGAGGAAAAATTCGAGAGACCACGAGAGATGGAGAAGCGGCCACCATTAAGAAGGAGAAGGGAGGTTGCCCAGTGGAGAAACCAAAAAAAAGGGAGCTTGATTGAGAATCTCCTTGGTCATGCTTTGTTATCAAAGTCTGTTCTGTGACTCCCTCGGACCACTCAACATCAGATCACTCCTTGATCGGAGTTCAAAAAGCTCTGGTCAACGCATAAGCAGTGGTGATCCGCAATAAAAGGTAATGCCTTTGTCTATTTGATTGCAAATATGTGATTGCTAGATCGGAATTTGCGTGCATCCATTGATCTCTTCGAATTTGACGCGTTTTTTCCATCAAGGATTGAAAAATGTGATTCTTTTATCGATGAACATTTTTTTTTCCTCAAAGTTTTGATAACAAAGGAAGCAATTTTGCAAGATTTCTGAGTTTTATCGGAAAAAATTGTAAAAGTTGTACAACTTTGAATTGATAATCACATTTTGGTATACTTTTTTGAATAAAAACCCTAATCTAAATTAGGAAAGTTTCTTTCCTAAAAGGGTAATGTATTTCCTAAATTAGACAAGTACTATCCGTGATTAGTTGGATATGATCCTCTGGTTTAGTGAAAAAAAGGGGAATTAACCAATCCAATCTGCGATTACTTAGATTCGGTTCACTAATTTCAGCAAGCCGGCTTTGGATTAGCAATGCAATAGTTTTCGAAAAATAGGAGTGAATATCCATGGTTTGATCTTGTTGATTTCTTTCCCTTGCTTTATTTGGATTTTTTTTCTTTGATCGATATCCTTCTTGATTAGTTCCCTCATAATTTAAAACTCCTAAAAAATTTAGTAAGATACGGTTTCTTTTTTTTTCTCCAGTCGGAAAGATACTTTATTCAAACCATTAAGAGTTCTTGAAAGATAGGTATAAAGGCGGGGAGTCGAAAGATAATAAGTCCCAAAGCGGTGGAGGGGGATTAGGCGCCCAGAAGGAGGTAGAGCGTTTGAGCGAAGTGATTTTGCCACGTAATCTGCCACTTCCTCTATCTCCAGTAGAGCTCCCACTATCGCAAGACAGTCAGACCTCAAGCACAAGTTCTCATCGCTTCTAGATCTGAAAAACTTCAACACCTCAACTATCGCCCTGCCTTCTGCTTGCATCGGTGAGGAAGCTTTGACCTTCAGCGCGAAGCCGTCCAGCAGAGATCCTGAGGCGTCTCGAAGGACTCTGGCTGCTGCTCCCTCCATGGAACCGGTCATGAAAGAGGCATCAGCGTTTATTCTCAAAGTGTTCTCTGCCTGTGAGTCATTGTCTCGCTCTGAGTGAGTCTGATTTGCCATCAAGCTTTGATTTCTTTTGGTTCCACCTCTTGTAGCTACTGATTAAAGAAAGAGCCGCTTGTACTGGGGCTTCAAAGGTGGGACTTTTTTTTGTGGAAAAACCATCTCATTGCGGGCTTTCCAAAGAGGTCAGAGAGCAGCTGCCATTATCTCCGCGGATGATCGGGGATCTGGTTGATTAAGCTGATTTTGTAGCCTTTCATCCGGCCAGAATACCCAAAAAAAACAGCTTGCCCAAAAACCCACGAAACTCTACCTCGACCCAAATCATAGGATAAACATGCAAGGCAAAGTTTAACATGCTTTGATACTAAATGCTAGATTATAATTCAGATAAATTAACTTCATAGCGTAGAATTAGAAACGCATTTTTTTAATATAAAAATGAAAGGGATATTGAAAAAAGAACATTTATATTTATAACATTTATAAAAGAAAAAGAACACTTCGATGATGCGCTTTACCAAATTTGTGTTATATTTCCCAAATTAAATTGAAAAATAAAGAGCCTCAAATTCTTAGGAAATAAGCTTAATAAATTAATCACATATATCTTAATAAATTTTTTAATTAGTTATTGACAATTATGTTATAAAAATAAGCTTCAAAAAAATTATGTTTACAAAGATATATAAACATAAATATTATGAATATAAAATAATTAAAAAAACGTAAAAAAATGTGAAATTAAAAAAGAAAATCACCCGTGGATAGGCTACTGCCGCATGGTCTAGTTTTGGTAAATAAAAGAAATTTCGCCTTAATTTAACGAATATTTTTTAATCCCTTTTTGAAAAAAAAAAAAAAAGCCCGGAATAACGTCTGACTTACAACTGTTTCCCCT
>JAGVVM010009190.1:0-16285 GCA_019149425.1 Psidium friedrichsthalianum
AAGATAGAACTCAAATGAAACAGAGATGTAGAGGGATTGTTGTTGAATATTACCTCCATGACCAGAATGGCAACTACTGGAAGACATGATGTAACAAGGATTCAAACTGATGAGCGGATCAAGATGTCTTGGAAAGAGGATAATCAAGTGATGTATATGTAGACGAGACGATGCAACAGTTACAAAGATGTGGGGAGCGTCTTTAGGAACGAATTAAAACAGCAAGAGAATGTGTGATCGTGTAAAAGATATACAGTTATCAACAGGATAAGTTTCCTGAATTCAAATTATCCAAGACTTAAGTTGAGGAAACTTCGGAAAGGGATTTCAGTTCGGTTCTGGGTATATACGAGATCATCCTACCGAAGTCAAGTCATTGAGGTTTTTAGCTGGAGCGTTTTCGAAAAAGAAACAAGCCCTTAATGTGGTTGTCATCCCGAACACGAGTTAAGCAAGCTTGAGTCGAAGGGAATTCGGTAAAGGGTTTCAATTGTTAATGCCAAATTGCTTTCCCAAATCCAAGTTGCAAAAGAGTACAAGTCAAAGGAATATCGGGAAGACATTTTGATTTGTCACATTATTGGATTCCCGATCTTAAGTGCTGCAAAAGGTGTTTAAGTCGAACAACCTTTCGGGAAAAGACTTTAGTTTTGTGTGATATAATTACCATGGATTCCATTGTTACGTGGATAAATTGAGAATTTTCGAGAGGAGATTTTAGTTCTTTATGCTATGGTCTTCCCGAATTCAAGTTGTTAATATGCTATGGAGTAGTGAAATGTTGTTTTCCAGGTTTGAATAATGCTATTGAAGGTGATTGATGTGGGTCCCGCGAGGTTCGGGTACCGAAAAACGGATTTTTAGGATATTTAGTGCAAAAATGGGCCAAATAGTATTTTGAAATTACTGTTCATGAACCTCCAACCACTGTTCACATGCTGCCCAATTTAATTTTGATTTGAAAGTGACAAGTTTTGTGGGTCCCATGTGGTTCGAGTATCGAAAAATGGATTTATGAAGCATTTTATGCAAAATCGGGCCCGAGCAATAATTTATATTATTACTTCAAATATTTGGGGCCCGTGTTCATATTCAAAATAATATTTAAGGATTACCCACGTATACTTGAAATTAATTATTTCATCATTTTGGGTTCCACATGAGAAATTGGGCATTTTTAATAAAATTAGGCATGTGAAAGAGATTGATTAGTTTGGCCATTATGTTAGCCATGTGAATTGATTGGATTGAGCTTGCATCCGACTTGCATCCTAGATGCCTCAGGTCTGTGCCTCAACCCACGTGTGGGACGCCTCAGGTTGGCACCTTATCGCTCCAGCTACTTCGCGTCAAACGCTTCAGGGCGCACAAGGCTACGTTTTCTCCCTCTGAGGCTACATTTTACGCCTCTGTGGCTACATTTTATGCCAATGGCTACATTTTACGCCAGGTGACTTCATGGCTACATTTTACGTCAAGTCACAATGATCTGCAATCAAACATGCGAAAACAGTCGCATTCGCCTTTCAGACAGTAAAATCTCTTTAAATTCATTTAGACAGAAATCGTCGGACCTGATGCACCTATATGACGCGGGTCAAAATGACTATTAAGCCGAGGCTCATGATTGAGCGTGCATGCATGTGTATTTGCATTGATTGTCATGGATTGGACTCGTTTGTTTTATAACTTAGCCATTTGTGGCGAATCATTGATTGACTGTTTTATGTGATATTCTGATTTTATGGCCTTGGATTAAATCTGAACTGTCTTTTTTTATAAATGGCTATTTATGGCAAGTTTTCATTTAGGCGTTACCCTTGATATTGGCCCTACGATTTAAAAATTGACTCTGTGGTTTGATTGCATGGATAAGGCATGGAGTTTGGTTTGAGGGTGTTTGGTATTCTGAGAAGGGATCTAGAGATTAGCTTGCTGAGATTTGTTCTCATAGGTGATTGCCCTTATTTTTCAGATCCCGTTCCTAGCAGTGAATGTAATACGGGTAAGACAGAGGATCCTGAAGAAAAATGATCTAGAGACTAGTCTTTCCCTGGACCAGATGGTGGGACGGATGATGATGAGTAGGGCTGAGGCAGAAGCCCTTGGTAGAAATTTATGTGGTTTGTTCGCTATTGGAGTTGAGAAACTTGCCGACCTAAGTCTTTTTGTTGTAAAGGTCAAGCAACGGATGGTAATGAGGTGACGAAAACTTTAAACTGTGTATGGCATCATCCTAAATGTTGTATAAAAAGGACATGTAATATAAAGTGTGATTTAGTGAATTGATTGGTCTATCTCTCTCTACCTTTAATCTATGTATGAGATTGAAGGAGCTTATTTCCATTGCCTAAGGAATTCTGAGGTCGTTTGGTTACGACGAGTTTCCTGGGCCGTCGTGATTGTCGACCATTCAACCGTACAGGTATGACAAGGATGTTACGTGGCTCGTGGGTTCGGGGCATGACATCTTGAATACGCAAATATAGAGATTACATCCCGAAATTCGGGAAACACAGAGCAAGACTCACGGGCGCGAACATATTTCTAAAGTCAAGAGATATCATTTAAAAAGGGACGGTTAACCATGCGGTTACAAATTGTGAAAGACATGGGTCCTAATTTGCATGGGCCGGTATAAAAATCATGAGTTAGAAAGAAGTAAACAGCAGCGCCAAAATTCAAAGATTTGAAATCAAAGAATAACTGCTTGAGCGGTTAGAAGTGTAAGAAGGATAAGTGCTCAGAAGAAAAGAAAGAGAGGACCCCCCGCAATCATCCAGAAAAGCACTCTATTTCTTTGAAGTTCTAACTTTCATTGCCGTTCGTAGTGTAGCCTTAACTTTCTGCACTTTTCATTCCTTGTACTTTCAGATTCCAGTAATTACTTCCCGATTACAGCAAGTAGGAGTATCGTAGCAGTAGATTGTCCAACCTTCGAAACACTTCCATCAACCATTGTCCGATTTGCATCATTCATCCAATTTTTCCATCAGAACAGAGCTACAGAGCCCTTATTAATAAAAATCGAAATACGAATTTCGGTGAAAGATATTCCCGATCTAAATCGCGCGAACAGAACTTGGTAACAAAAAATAAAACAAGATTGGCTTGCGAAGTTGGTTTTTGCCCATATCTTCCCAGCGCGCGAAACATACGTGAGGCGTGGAGGCAGGGGGCAGAGGATTTACATCCAATATCGAAGAGATTCAAGGACCGCGAGTTCTGTATTTCCTCGAACCAGTATTGAGTAGGATTATGGTATGGTCGTTAACTTGTTGATGGTGCGACATTCTAGTCGCGAGGCACGTGATTTTGGAGGGCGGAAGAACCTTGCTAGGACGATAATCTAGATTGACTAGGATATTTCAAGATTAATCTTTAAAAAATTCGGGGACAAATAAGCATGAAAGATTGATGAGATGGCGTGATCAGAACTTGCTAGGACGATAACCTAGATTAAGAGAAGGTTTTCCATAGGAATTTCACCAAGATTTCTCGTGGACCTTCTAAGGTATAACACAACTATACCATTTTCACAAACCATGCTCGTATATGGAATCTTACAAATAGGAGAAAACTTGAACATAAGATGCGACCTTGATAAGGAGCAAATTGCGTAAAAGTAAAATATATGGACGACATAGCTCAAACTAAAAATTTTCAAGGACCTCTTGTGTTAATATCCCTCCTCCCAATACTAGGAAGATAACTTCCGTGGATAGCTTCATTTGGAGCTTGCCATACACGATACTAAAGCGTTCCATATTGATGGGAACCAATTCCAATGCATATTATGCCATAGAATCAGCTTGAATCACTGATCGGATAAGTATATCACGTGAAACGAACGTCCCTCGATAGCCAAAGATTAAGAGCCTTAGAAAGCAGATGAAAAACTAGACCCGATGATCTTGTTCTTTGAGAGAGTTTTCATTGACAGTTTTTGGAGAGCGTTTCCTTTTCTTTTGCTTCTTTGAATGACATATGTTCAATTGGGAGAATATGCACTATGCAATCTTTCCTCTTTTAGAGTGGGAAATAAATCACCTTATTGCAATCAATTAATACATTAAAGGCAATTATTGATTTGCCCTTTATTGGCGCTACCAATTTCAACATCTCTCACTCGCCCATAAACGAGTAGCATCTGGGGAGAGATGTTATGCTATGCTGCATAGAGGTGTCAAGTCTACCATCACGCGAAGTTGTTGTGCCAAGGCAGAGAGCTTATAACTAAAGCCGTCAATATGGGTCAAAGACCCATATTTGACCCATATTTTATATAAAATGAGTATTATATGAGTAATTAACTTGTGAATGACTCACTAAAAATGGGTCAAAAAGGTTGAAGTGAAATTAAATGGGTCAAAATTGAGCAATGCATGAATTCTATTTTTGACCCATATTGGACCCATTTTCAACCTATAACTCCTACAAATTACAAATGGACCTAAAGTCTCAAAGCCTAAACTTTCTTCTTATTATTTTTTTAATTTTCTATTTTTACAAATGGACCCATGGCGTCGTTCGCCAATCGCCGCCGCCATTGCGGTCGCCATCCACCGGTCACTGTCGCCGTCCGCCGCTGCCGTCGCGACGCCGTCAGCCGCAGCGGTCGCAGTCCGCCGCCGTCGCTCACTGCCGCTGTTCGCCGCCGCCTGTCGCCGCCGCCACCGTGGTCAGAGAAAATTGAAAGAAAAATAAAATAAAAATACTTTTTAAAAAACCTATTTTAATAATAAAATATTTTATTTTGAAAAATTCAAAAAAATCAGAAAAAATTTCACTAGAATTTTTATCGCATGAAAGTATTTTAGTAATATCATTTTTTATTTTATTTAATAATTTTTTTATTATTTAATTTTCTTTTTTATTTGATGTAAAAATTTTATCTGATAACATACACATGTGAAAAGCTTAAAGTAGGTTAAATGAGTTATATAATTTTTCTTAGAATATTAGTGTGATTTAACAATATAGGTCAAAATGGGTCCGGTCGGGCATGAATTGGTTACCGGTTGGGTCGGGTATGGGTCATTGAATATGGGTCAAAACGGGTTAAACGGGTCAATATGGGTCGGATCATATTCGACCCGATCCAAACCCGACCTGACCCACTCATTTGACACCTCTACTTATAACTCATGTCTGGCTGCCCTTGATGCACGGTAGTGATAGGTATCCCACGCTCCCAAGGCAAAGCCCCACCAAAATAACCAAAGAATAGTCGCAAAGTAAGTCATGATCCTAGGATTGGTCATGCTCTGCACCCGATTGTAGCGTGTGTTCTCTCTCTTTTCTTTCTTGGTAAAGAGGTGCTTTCTCATTAAAATCATTGTAATCGCATTCGGATAAGAGACTTGTTAATGAAGCACATCCATATATGTGTATGTATTGGATGTAAATCCTATGTATTCAAAGGCTTTTTCTCTTTACACTCTCTTCTCAAACAAGTACAGACTAGGATTACGGTTTAATTGTTAACTAGTCATTGGGGCGATACTAGTCACGGGGCATTTCCAAAATTAAATTTGATGATAACGCAACTTAATCCTAGAGAAACGTACACTAAAAGTCCAAAAACTTGTCTTGTTAGGGCAACTATGTTCTAAAATTTTTAAAAATTGCAATTAAATCCTAATGTGACGTCCCCAAATTGTTCAGCTAATGGACAAAAAGAAATTCAACACTTTTGAGCCACTTTTCTTGACTTTCCTCCCACTTTCCTTTCTCCATTTCAGCTGAAGCCTCCACCAAGCCCACGTGCTCTCTCTTAAAATCCCACTCACACTTTGATTGTGTTGGAACCTTTTGTTTGGCTGAATTTGCGGCTGTCTGCTCCACTCACACGGCTGAGCTCCAAATTCCCATGCAAGTGAGACAAAATGGCATGATTTGGAGCCATTAATTTCCACTGTGCATGTAAGAATCTATTGCAGCTGGCTTCTTCTTCTTTCTTCCTCGTTCTTCTTTCTTGGACACTCTCTCAGCTGGAACTTCTGCTGCAGCTTCACTTCTTTTGGCTTGCTGCGTCTGTCTTCTTCATTAACTCCCTGCACCTGCTGGAAATTTTGTTGCTGCTGCCCTCTGCACCTCTTCTTGGCCACATCTTGTTCGTGTTTGCTGTTGCCTCTCCTCGTGACTCAGCCACGTGCAAATTTGCTGCTGTCCAACCTTCGTTCGCGCTCAGCCTCTCTTGAACTTCTTCTTGGGTTCTCGCGTTCCTGCACGCGCACCCGGAGGAAATCGACTAGTTCGGGGTCGTCCGATGTCCGAATCGAGCTCTGTTTTCACCTGTGTACTCATAAGACCTCAGGCTTCGATAGTCTGAAAGCAAATCAGCTAAAAACATCCTAGAGAATTCCCAGTTTCGAATCAAACTTGACCCCGTTCTGCTGGTTTTTTTTCCTTTGCTTGCTGCAGCTGCGTCCACTGCCGCCCCTTGCCTTGGCTACTTGGGACACCACGACTTGGAGTTGTTGCTGCATTTTTGCTGCTCAAGTTTCGTTCACGCGCTCAGCCACCGCGCGAGCCAAGTCGCGTTCACCACCCGAGCTCGTGGCCGTCTTGTTTGGCTCAATCTCACCGCCGCTTGGCCCGAGCTCATCGTCATCCGTGGCTCGAGCTTGAACTTGATTTTTAGGTGAGCACATTTCTAAACTTGACTTAGAATGTCGGGTATGCTAGGGACAGATACGGAAAATTTTATGATGAAAAATATTAAATTTCCTAGACGTCAAATGTCAATTATTTATTTCTGACCATAGGGATCAATTTGTTAATTTTTGTGGACTCTAGAAATTACCATATGTGCTAGATTGCTTGCCTTTGAACCTGTGCGACTTAGAATGGAAATCGGGTCTTAGAATACGAATTTTTGTAACGTGAAATGTCTAGTTATTATATTTGATTTATTTTGAGTTGAATTGGGTGCTCTGGTGAATAATTTTGGAAAATGTATGTGGCAAAGATGACTTGCATGAGTGTTTATGGGGGTGGGCCAATTGAGAATTCTGTGATGCTCATCATTGATCTGCATATTGGCATGACACATATGCGTTTGGCGGAGTGCGCAGAACCGTGCGGGACGGCCCGGCAGTGTCTAGGGGGCCACTAGGAATGCGGAGTGATAAGGAGGTACCGATCGCAGAGCTAATTGAGCCACGGTCGTTGCACTTGCGCCTGAACGTGTTTGGCACGGGGTAGCTGGAGAGACAAGGGTGCCAACTTCGGTATGATTAGACACGGGTTGAGGCAAAGACCTGAGACGTCTATGACGTGGCCGGGACCGGAAGTGCTATTGAGCCACTGGTGGAGTTCGGAAAAGCTAGTGAGCCACCGGGGACCCCAAGTGAATCATTGAGCATCTGCATTGGCATCTGTATAATCTGAGGTCACAATACGCATGTGATGATTTATATTCTGGCAAGAAGTGCATGCTGCTTTCTAAATCAAGTCTAGACGTGTGCTTGCTGAGTTTCGACTCACATATTTTTGGCTGATCGCCATTTCAGACCCTCGACCATAGACTTGATTATTCCCGATATCCGAGGAGTTTGATCCAGAGGAGTGACCCTTGCCAGAGGACGAATAGTCCCGATGATGCATGGAAGGAGCTTAGTGACTTTTGATTTGGTCTGATTTTTATGACCACGATCGACTTGTGTTTCGAGGTTCAGATGATAGATTCCCTCCCAAGTTGTGTAGAACCTTCACTGTTATATGTTAAGTTATGTAAATTAGATTTTCTCTTTCTCTATCCCACATGTGTATTGTCAGGGTTATTCGTTTTGCTGTCGCATTTAGTAGCCGTCGTTTGGCTGCGACAAGTCCTGGGGCGTTGCTCGTACTGGCTAGGCGATGATCGGACTGGCAGGTGAAGGGATGTTTGCGTGTCGACGGGTCCGAGGCGTGACACCTAAAACTTGTCAAATTGGTGCAATGAAATCCTTCCATTAACTCCTTCAAATTGGTAGCCACGTAGCGCCTACCAAGCATCGCCTCGGGAGAAAAACTTGAAAATAATTTTAAAAATAGAAAAGAAGAAGATAATAAAAATATTGTCAGATCGAACCCTTAAGCTAGACGTGGTCATGAGCTGTTCCGGCTCGGAACCGGCTCTGGTCAAACCGAAACCGGCCCGTTGACCGGGTTGGTTCGTTTCAAACCGGAACCGGACGGGCCGGTTTTGGTTTCATATTTTTGAAACCGTTCTGGGCCGGTTCTGAACTGCCTATTTTAAATTTAATAATTTTTTTTTAAAAATCCACTCAAACGAATAAATAGCCGTTGTCCCAAACGGCTAGTAGCCGTTTTTATATAGTCTTTTTTAAAAAATTATTAAATAATCTAACTATTATAAATACCTATATTCACCTTTTATTTCTTCTCACAATTTCTCTCAAATTTTCTCATTTCTCTCATTTTTCAAATTCTTCCGATTCTCTCAAATTCTCTCCAAATTCGCTCAATTTTGTCAGTTTTCTTCCGCTAAATTTTCTTGAAAAATGGCAAGTGGAGGAGGAAAGAGCCCGATGATTTAGGAAGAATCCAATTATTCTCATGATCCTCGAGAGTATGCTCATTGGGGAGATGATGACGATGATGATATCAATGTTATTCGCAATGTCAAGCACGTCTCGACGCAAAAAGCCTACATCCTACTACCAATGCTGAAAAAGCGTTAACAACAAAGGAGATTGAGTCGAGGGAGTGAATCCATCATATAGCAGTACTTCACCAAGCAACATATAAAAGAAACAACTACAACCTCACATGTAAGTATTGCCAAAAAAATTATAGATTTATAAGTAGAAGTGGCTATGGAATATATTGACGATATCTGATGCAAAACATCCAATGAAATTTGGATCGACACTATGCAACAACAAATTTCCAAATTATCGATCCTAACATTTCTCCTTTATTTCGTTATGATAGAAATAATATGAGCAAGAATTAGTTAAATTTACTATCATTGAAAATTTATCGTTTAATTTTGGTGAAATTTTAGTTTTAATACTTTTATACAAAATGCATGTACTCCACAAGCAAAAAACCTGTTTCAAGAAATACACTTAAAAGCCAAATTTTTAAACTTTATAAAAAAGAAAAGGAAGATTGGAGAAATTTTTTTGCAAGTTTCAATGGATGTGTGTATATAGGTAGTGACATTTAGAGTGATCCTTGGCAAATTCATTATTATATGGATATTACATGTCATTGGATAGACGATAATGAAACATTAAAAAGAATTATTGCATTTCGAGTTATTGATGAAATGCATACGGCACATAATATTTATAGAATAATTAAGCAAGTTTTAGAAGAATATTCATTGGTTATAAAAATTTTTCAATTGATTTTTATAATGCCTCGGCAATACCGCTTCCATTCGCGAGTTAGAAATAATTTATAAACCCACTTTTGGTGGAAATTTTGTTCACATTAGATGTGCTTGCCATGTTTTAAATTATTTGTACAAGATGGTTTACGAACTCTTGAAATTCTTCTCCATCCAATAAAAATAGCAATTCAATATTTATGGAAACATCCCCAAGTTATGAGAGAGTGGGGTAGATTTTGTAAACAAAATGGAAGCAAATCAAAAAAAATTTCAAGAGATGTTCCAAATCGTTGAAATTCTATATATGAGTTGTTTAATCAATCTTTTTCATATAAAGATTTATTATGTACATTTTTTACGAATTATGTTTCTCAAAATAATTTATACCACACAATGGGATATTTGTAAAAAACATTTTAGATTTGTTAAAAGTTTTTAATAATATGACTTATACTTTATCCGGTATTTATTACCCTACTACGCATTTATTTTTAACAGAGTGTGTAAATATTGCTGGTATTTTTGAAGAAAATGAAAACGATGATCAATAGGTCCGACTATTATAGCAATGCGAACGAAATAAATGCAATATTATACCAAAATTTATATTATTTATTGGTTGCTTGTGTTTTGGATCCACGTACCAAAATAGATAGCTTACTTGATGATTTGAATTCCTACTATGAGTGTTTACAATTGAATGAAATTATGAATATTAGAGATATAGAAAAAGAAGTTAAAAATATAATAGTAGAATTGTATAATGATTTTTGCAATAGATATAATATAGTTGATAGTAGTAGAACTTCTTCCCAAGCTAGTGACATACAAGACAAGCACCTAGGTAGAGGGTCTAGAAATCTAATACATAAGCAAAAAGACAAAAGGAATAATGGAAATATTTCCGAAATAGAGATTTATTTAACCACTGTATTTGAGTTTCCTTAATTCGAAGGCATAGATTTTGATATTCTACAGTAGTGGAATAGTCATTCAACTCAATTTCCAGTACTAGCTCACATTGCAAAAAAGATTTTAGCAACCCCCTGCTCAATAGTTGTGGTTGAACAAACATTTAGCACTGGAGGTAATATTTTGGATGACCAACGTTCAATATTAGCTCGGGGTTTGGTTGAGGCTCAAGCTTGTGTCGATGATTAGACAAAGGCTGCATATCGACAATAAGAGATGGATCGCAACAATAAATCCGAATTCTTCAATGATGGAGATACCATCGCCATAGGTACCACCACCACAGGTAGCGACGATTGACGATGAGGTAAGTATGGAGTTATCAGAGGTAAAAGAACTACATGGGCTTTGATTCTTCTATCCTCAAGAAGATATATAGGCGCTCAATGATAATTCATTAAATTAAGCCCTTTCCTTCCTCCCTTTTTTTCCCATGATCTCTAAATTTGATTATAATTTGTATTTAAAATTTTATTATTTCATAATTTTATATTTTTTATTTCATTATTCATTATTTAAAAATTTATTTTTTATTTCATAAATTTTTAATTAAAAACCGATTGTGAACCGGACGAAACTATCGATTTCGGTTCCGATTTTGAATCGGAACCGAAATCGAAACCGATGGTTCCGTCCGGTTCAAATTGGAATCGGAACTAGGCTTTGAACCGGTCCAGAACGCTGGTTTATGAATCGAAATCGGAACCGCCTTAAAGTTCCGATTCATGATAGGTCACGAATTGGAAACCGTGGCCACCACTACCTGAAGCTTCGGCTTGAGAGGCATAGGTGTGATGTCCCCAAAAATCATGAATTAGAAGACAAGAAAATTTAAAAGTCTTGGACCCACTTTCCACTTCAATTTCAGCTGAACACTTCCCTAGTCGAATGGCCATTTGGCCCCACCAACCCCCATTTTCTTCTTTTTTTTCTGCTGATCAAGCCCATTTGTGCACTATTAAAATTCAACTTGCATTTTGGTTGAGCTGGAACTTTCTCCTTTGTTAAATTTGCTACTGCCTGCTCCACTCTCTTAGTTGGACTTCATTTCCCATGCAAATGAGACAAAGTCTCATGATTTTCAGACTATATACTCCTCTATTCACATGGGGAAACTCTTTTGCAGCTGGCTTCCCCTTCTTTATTCTTCTTCTTGTCCGGTCTTCTTTCGGCCACTCCAACTGCTACAACCCCTTCGTTGCTTGTCTTCACCCTCGGTTGGACTTGCTGCTCTGTTCTTCCTCTGCTTTGCGGATGAACTACTGCAGTTGCTGGAGTCTTCTATTTGCTGCGGCTTCCTCTCCTTGCTCAGGGTTGCTGCCCACTTCTCGGCTGTACTCTCTAGACCGCTTGAATCTTCTCTTCTGCTGCTCCTCCATCTTGGTTGTCGGTTTGCTGCTCCTTCAGTTTGCTTCTGTTGGAAACTTTAGCTGCTTGATCTTCATTTGCTGCTCAACATTTTGCTTCTCTATCGTGTTGCTCCTGCTATCGTGAGCTGTTGATCTCTCGGTTGAAGCCGTGGCCACCACTTGAGCTCCGTTATCGCTCGAGCTACCCTCACGTCGCATGAGCCAAACCACCGCTCGGTTAAGCCACATCCACCGCTCAGGCTGGTGGTCGTCTTGCTTTGGCCCAAGCTTATCACCGTTTGGCTTGAGCTCGTCGTCATCCGTAGCCCGAGCTCATCGACCATCCTTGGCCCGAGCTCATCATCACTCGGCTGAGCTACTACGCCACCGTCGCTCGCCCAAGTTCGTCGTTCAACCGAGCCGCGATCGTTCGCCATTCCGAGGTCGAACTCGATTTTTGGGTGAGCACATTTCTAAATTGACTTAGAATGAAAAAATATTAAATTTCTTGGACGTCGAAATTGTCAATTAATTGCTACTAGCAATGGCAGTAAATAGTCTTTTATGAACTCTAGAATTTGTCATGTGTTCCGGATTATTTGCCCTTGAATCTAGATGACTTAGAATGGAAACCGGGTCATGAAATACGAGGTTTTGCAACATACGATACTGGTATTTTATTCGACGAATTTCGAGATAAGTTGTGTGCTCATGTGAATATTCTTGAGAATTGTATGTAGCAAAGTTCACTTGCATGAGTATTTAAAAGTCAAGTCAATTGAGGACTTTGGGTTGCTCATCATTGATCTGCATACTGGCATGAGGCATGTTCATTTGGCGGAGTGCGTAGAACCTTGCGGGACAGCCCGACAGTGTCTAAGGGGCCACCAAGAATACAGTGTGATAAGAAGGTGCCAATCACAGTGCTATTTGAGCCACGGTCGTTGCACTTGCACTTGAATATGCTTGGACGGGGTAGTAGTTGGAGAGACAAGCGTGCCAACTTCGATGTGATAGGTTGAGGTACTGGCTTGAGACATCTATAACATGGCAGGACTGGAAGTGTTATTGAGCCACCGGTGGGGTTCAGTTCGAAAGTGTTATTGAGTCACTGGAGATCCCAAGTGAATCATTAAGCATCTGCATTTGTATCTGTATGATCCAAAGTATAATATACCTGTGATGATTTCTATTTTGGTATGTGGTGTATGCTTACTTCTAAATTGAGTTTAGAGACGTGCTTGCTGAGTTTCGACCACATTTTGTTGCTGATCGCCATTTCAAACCTCGACCATAGACCTGGTTTTTCCTCGATATTTGAGAGTTTTGATGCGAATGAGTAGCCCTTGCTAGAGAACAAGTAGTCCTGATGATACTTAGATGGAGATTGGCGACTTTTGGTTTAAACCTGTTTTCTTTGGATCTTGGCCAATTTAAGTTTGTGAGGTCAGATGATAGTCTCCTCCAATTTGTATAGAACTCTATATGGTATGTAAATTCTATTCTCTATCTTTCTATCCTGCATGTGTCTATGTTAGGGGATGTGTGCTTTCACTGTCGCTTTTGTTAGTCGTTATTTGGCTGCGACGAGTCCTGGCCGTCACTAGTGTTGGCCAGGCGATGAGCAATTTAGCAGAAGAAGGGATTTCGTGCTCGCGTGGGTTCGAGGCGTGACAATAGGCACAGTCGGCTTGTTCAACGAGATGCTTAGTACAGTCTACTCCCGTATAGAGGGATTAGGTCTCTGATCACCAACAGTAACACCAGTCTCTCTGGCTCTTCCTTTGTGATGGAACTTCTTCAATAACAAAATCGAGTTAAAAATAATCAATTAATTGACGAAATAAACAAGTATAAATCCTATAATATGAGGACATTTCATAATTACATTTTTATTTATACTCTGAGTGTAATTAACCTTCATATAATACATATTAGTACTCAGGTGAAGCCACATAAACATTTTTGCCATTATTGTCTCTCCATTTTTGGAGATAAACATAGTATTACAGTAGGAAAATGCATCAAATTCTTCAGCATCTCTATCCCATATCAACATTTCTTTCGCTCTTTTTCTATCTCTACAATATCTGATGCATGAGTAGTTTTTCATCTCCACCATCTCTTTACCCATCATCTTCTTCAATCTTCTCCACTGCTCAGATACATGCAGCTGTTCAATTACGATTGTGCACTGAACATGTTGTCTCTTGTTCTTCTAACATCTTTACCCCCAAATCCCAAATTTTCCGCCACCTCTCTCTAAGATTTCACCCAATTCCACCTTTTCTTCCCATCTTTTTTGCTAATGCTCAAATTATGGCCGTGCAATCTCTTGATCTTCCCAACGTAACAAGCCTCGCCTCTATCAAACTTGACGTAGATAATTATATCTCTGGAAATCTTAGTTTGAGTCTGTTTTTAATGGTGCCACAATTAGCTGGGCTATGTAGATGAGTCTATCCCTATCTGCTAAAGCATGTCATTGATTAGTAATGGCACTATTGTGGTCAATCAACCATCAGCTTGAAACCATTTGTTAGGAGCGTGTAGCAAAAGTATAATACTTTCACCTAATGAGATCGCTAAGAGGGAGCCCACGCTTAGCCCATCAAACATATGCAGCTAGATCCATTTTCATTTAAAAACTTAAGCGAACGAATTATGAACCAACTAAATATATTAACTGTCCAACACCGCACTATTCTCTGATGTGAAACTTGTTGGTCGTTCAATCGCCGTCCGTCATTACCTATGACTCCCTAGGTCACCGTAGTCGAGTTCCACAACTAAACAGCCAAGAAATGAAATTTCGCACCTGATTTCGCATCCATGGTCGTCTTGGGCGAAAAATCTGATGATACGGGCTCGGGACGCTTCCCCTCTATGCCTCGGGACAGCCTAGCGTCGATGAGACCGCTAACACTTCTCACTCTCTCTCTCTTGATCCTTATGAAGGAGGTGAGGATTTAGAAATGGCAAAAGTGAGGTTAGAGGGGAGGTCTAGCCTATTATAGAATTTCAACTGGGCCCTCCCATCACGGACCGGCCGAAGCCCTATTCGACCCATTAAGAAACTTTAATCATTCTTATTAAACCAATTCCGCAAACGGTAAATTAATCCTGTAAATCGGTGAATTATTATTAATTAATAGGCAAGGCCCACCATTAGGAAAACTCTAACATTCTCCCACTTGGGTGAGCATTATTGAAACTATATTGTAGTGCGTGCCTTATATTGGTTTAGGGATTATCTTAACGACCAATCCTATTCCATAAAGTCTTAAACACCGGATCATGCTAGTAGCTGCGTCAGCAGACACAGAGCCATCCATGGTCATAAATGTCCTCCATCTTACTGATATGGATTTAATATGGTAGTGTGGTAATTGGATAACACCTCATAGAGATACCTTTATGTGTTATCCACTTTGTCGGACACCATTCTCTCTTTTTATGCGTCACAAAACTTGATGAGCCATTACAAAATATCTATATGATTCTAATGAACCTATATATGTCTCAGCTTTATAGTTAACTTTTCTTTATGTGTAACAAGACATATAAACACGGCTAATAACCAAATCCCATAGCCATTACTCGAGGGTTACACATGCTTCAGATTTACAAAATATGTATTTAATACTAATAGTGCTATAAACACTTTAATACATATCATTATGTTACAAATGTAACAAAATAGATGTAAACTTTATTAAAGCTAACTAAAAAGATACCTCCCACTAAACCACAGCATCCAATGATGCCTCTAAGGCCATATTAGCAACGTGTCGCTCACAAATTACAAGGGTGAAGACTTTAGTCAGTGGATCTGCAATTATATCATCTGTAGAAATATGCTCTACTGCAACGTCACCTTTCTGCACGGATTCCTTAGGGTCAAAAAGTGACCCCAGGGTCTAAACTTGGAGACCCTGATTGTTGTAATAAACAACACTGCGAGTTATTGTCACATATAGAGTAAGGGTTTCCGACAAAATTCAAATACGATCAACTACTAATTAGATTTTGGAGCCAAAATGGCCTGAGTAGCAGGGAAAAGCACGCTATGAACTACGTTTGCATGGTAGAGGAGGATATGGATTTCTGTTTCTCACTTTCCATGACAATCACTGCATGTCAATATGAATATGTAATCCAGTTGTCGACTTTTTGTCGTCTTGACAGCTGCAAATCTGGCCGAGTATCTTACAAGTGTAGGTTCTTCAACATGATGGTAGGTCTCATGTAGGCGATTGTCCTCTTTAAGTATCTTAGGACTTCTCTTGGCCTAGTTCATACTTGAACATACAAATGCTTCCAAGTGCATTGGCGAAGGTACATTCTTCATTTCGGATGATACATCTTGTTAAAGACACTATGAAGATTCAACTTATCACCTTATAGACAGGAGCAATACCTAGCTTGCAGTCCTATACATAGTAAATCTCTCAAAGATACGATTATATATGTCTTCGAGATAAACCCAAAACACGACGCGAACGATCCCTATGGATCTCATGCTAAAGGACAAAAGAGCTTAAAACAAGATCCTTCATGTCAAGTTCCTGAACAGCATCCACTTCATCCTCATGTAAAGATCGATATCACTGAA
>JAGVVM010009192.1:0-25672 GCA_019149425.1 Psidium friedrichsthalianum
AGATTAAAACAAAATTAATTAGTGGGGCAAGGAACGTAAAAGGAGAGAAGAGAAACGGAGTGAGTAAGAGGAAGAAGGAAGAAAAAAAAAGCAAAGAGAATAGAGAAGTGAGGAAGACGGGGGGGGACTGAACTAAAGCTTAATACTGTATACAAGGAGGGTAAAAAAAAGGATTCAATCCGGAGACAAGGGGAAAGAAGTCGTGACAATCGCGGGTTTCTTTCTAGATTCTTCTCTGGAAAGGGGAAGAGTGAAGAAAAAGAAGAGAAGAAGAAGATCAAGGGAGGACAAAGATGATATATTGAACATGATAAAGTAATCGAAATAGAATCGGATAAGCACATAGTAAACTGAAGAAAAGCAAAAATTACAATAGAAGAGACAAATAAGAAGTGAGCAGAAGAAGGGGAAGATCACAGGCCAGATATTAAACAGGAGAAGAAAAAGAAAGAAGTACAACTCAATATTCTATCGTCGTCTTAAGTTTCTTCGTAACAGCATATTCCATGATTCTGCAATCGAGGAGTATACGAGACCACTGATAGTCGTAAAAAGAACAAGAAGTTCTAAGTGACTGAGGATACAATCGTCTAAAGGGATTGATAGAGAAGGGATTGAACCAGAAGATAAATCAGAAAAGCCTGGTGAGGAAAGAAGTATAGACAATGATGAGAAGAAATGACCGAATGGGGTACGACAGAACAGATATAAGTGTTTCATATCCTAATTCGGAGGACTGGTCGATAGAAGGAAGGAAAAGAAAACTGCGCAAATGAAATCGAACCAGAAATATCTATCTCTAGAGATCTAAGCGAAAATCTTCCATCTACGATAGAGAAGTTCGTAAGAAAAGGGAAGGAGAAGAAGTAGCAGAGGCAGAAGAGAGAGACATAAAGAAAAGAGAAGAAGAAGGGAAAAATAGTAAAGAAAGGAGAGTACAGAAGGGGAAGAAGATGAGAGAATTGAAGAAGTAAAGAATAAAGAGGAAATGTAGACAAAAAAGAGAAATCGTACTGATCGGGAAGATTGAACTAAAGATAGAACAGAAGAATAGAGGAAAGAGAAAATATCAAGAAGAGCAGTGTGGCGAGGGGTGGCATAGAATCCAAAAGGGGGAAGCACGAAGAAGAAAATAATAAAATAAATAATACAAAGACGATAGATGAGAGAGGAAGAGAAGAAGGAAGATAAAACACAAAACATTCTAACTATCATCAAAAAACAAAGATAAATACAAAAATAAAAAAATAGAATAACAAAAAACAGAGTAACAATATTCTATCTGACCAATGCAAGATGCAATCTAAAATACCTTCTAAAATTGAGCAATTCTCTCAAATGAGACAAGATTCCTATAGAAAAGCAGAACAAAATGAAAAAAAAGATAAGGATAACAAAATAGATAGAGAAGTTCGGAGAAGAGAGAAATAGCAGACACTTGGCTTGCAAAGGGAGAGATTCTAGAAGAAAGAAGAAATAGAAAAAAAAGTCGAATAGGGGAAAAGAAAGTTAATGCAGTCTTATATCACTCGCAAGACGGGGTAGGAAGGAAAAGTGGAAAATGGGATCTACTTCTCGTCGGGAGGAAACGCAGAAGAGCTGAATCGAAGGTAAAAAGAATCCAAAAAAATCAGAAGATGGAAATCAAATGGAAATCGGCTCCATCGCGATCGAGCGCACATACCCAAATATTTCCCAGTTTTATGCATCTGCATTGGGACTCTCAATTATGAGCGCGAGATTTCATCTTTAGGGGGGTCTGGGCCAGCGCCAACGTTTGCTAAAAATACTCCTGATTTGGTTGTGAGGTTGATGACTACCCGCAGATACAGCGTATGATGGCATCATTTGATATCATGTTGCCATGATTCTCCTCCATTTATTCTCGCTAGAAAAATAAAATATAGAACAATCTTACTGCTAATACCATGTTTGGGACAATCAAACGACGGTATCTGCAAGAGATCCGTATAATTATTAAAAAAAAAAAACACATAGTATTTTCTATGACAATCTCAATAGTGATAAAATATTGGAATAAAGCAATAAAGATGATAATACAATAACACAGAATTTTTATGTATGAAAAACCCTCCAAGGTGAAGGGGAAAATCAACCATGGGACTGTATCCCTTGAAACTTCCACTATAAGGGTCAGAATCGGGTACTCACTATATACACAAATTATGGTGCTTCATTTAATGGGGGATTTTAGCTAACCTCTCACAAAAACTAGATTAACTCACTCAAGAAAATTCTCATGTTAAAGAAGAAATGAGCATTTCTTTCCGTGCTACACTGTGGAGAACTCTTATACCTCTTTTCTCATATCTCTTGTCACACTGAGAAGTAATTCCTATTTATAGGAGAAATGCAATCCCGATTGGAATGTAGGATATAAGAAGATGCACAAAGTTTGCTTCATCTCATGATCTCTCATGATTTTCTTTCCTATTTTTTTTCTTTTTTCTTTCCCCAACCTACTACACCATATTACGATTTCCACTATACATTCATCTGGCCTCTCAACATTGGGAGGGTCCCTCCATCACAAACGGATCTCACGTGAAAAAACTTTTTCCCCTGGGCCTCTAAGTGGTCACCTAGAACGATGGTGGCTGGCCGAAGTGTCAATATCTTTCTCGATTTCATGGAGTGGAGTCATTAATTAAATAAAAATATCCTTCCACTATCGCTCTATCTTTGACAAACAGAAAAGTAAAAGAAGAATAAAAAATACCAAAAAATATACATCGCTTCTCACTCAATA
The DNA here is from genome assembly GCA_019149425.1 of Psidium friedrichsthalianum. Taxonomy (NCBI): domain Eukaryota; kingdom Viridiplantae; phylum Streptophyta; class Magnoliopsida; order Myrtales; family Myrtaceae; genus Psidium; species Psidium friedrichsthalianum. The sequence goes on from JAGVVM010009192.1 coordinate 2,771, forward strand.
ATCTTCTACAGGTAATATCTGAATACGTAGACATTGATTTTATGTTTAGAGGTGAAACTTGAGCACTTTAGCATCAATCTGCCATGCATTCCTATTTAATAAATGCTGTCTTCTTTCGCTGAAAAGTGCCGTGTCATACAAATGTACCTACACATAATTTCATACCTATCCAAATATTAAAACCATTACTAATGCCAGACCGCAAACCGACCCGGATCTTAAATTAAGAGGAAGCCTAGGTCCCCTCAAAGACAACTGGTCCGTGTCGTCGCTTCGAATTTCAGGTAGAATTAGTTTATTAGGTACTGGAGGATTGGTTTGTAATTTTTGAGGTTGAAGTGTTTGTTATGTCGTTTGTATGTTTGCCGGAATAATAGTGTTGACCGATTAATTCAACGGTACAAACGGCTCACGGACGTCCTTACATATTCCATTCAATGGTTTAGGATTTTTCTTGTCAAATATTGTTTGGATCATGTCGATGCAATTGACTTATATGTACTACTCTTGGTTCACTCAGAGTTTGGATATGATTAGATGAGAAAAGAAATTGCAAGTGCCATAAGTTTCATATGGCGTTCACTTGAGGGTTATAAGTATTTTTTTTGTCGATTGCTTGAGTGTTATAACTTTTTTTTGATCACTGAATATCACATGACTTTTCAATCCATCACTTAAATGCCATAACTTTTTAAAAACGTTTACCAATGCATGCTATGTTGGATTTTTGGCATTTCGGGTGAATGTTTTTAAAATGTTATAGAACTCAAGTAATGGATTGGAAGTTATGGCACTCAAGTGAGCGCTAAATAAAAGTTACGACACTTGTGATATCCTATTGAGATCCTGTGTGTGCTATACTAGAGAAGTCCCACATCGAGAATTGGTGTGGTGTTGAGCAATTAATATATTTTAGTTGGCTCATAATTATTGACTTAAGCTTTGACATGAGGATAAGTCCAAACTGAATATATTGACAGGCGAGACTTTTTTTTTTCTTGGTGACTTGGTTTTTTTCTTGGTGGTCTCTCACTTAACCTTTTAAGTGAGGTGGGTCTAATTGAATATAAACTCTCACTTAATCTTTTAAGTGAATGTGAGAATTAGGCTCCCTTCTTGGTGATCTCTCGAGTGAAGATATTGAACTTTTGCTACGTGCTCTCACATATCCTTATCCCCAATTAGATATAAAAATAAGTTTGAGGTTGCTGCCTCTTTGATCATTGCGACGAAGTGGGAAATCAGTCATGTGATTTTACGCCTGGGCTGTATTTGCTTCTCTTCTTGAGAATTTTCTCATCAGTGGGTTTGGAATGTGATTAAGTGGAAAGCGTGACCCTAGATCCATTGGGGTCAATGTAAGCAAGTTCTGAACCAGGACGATAGCTTTCTGCTACTAGAAACCTGCTACTTGTAAGTTGTAAGGACTTATCTCATTCGGTCTTTTTCTATTGCTATTATCATGGTATGTCAAAAATACCGATTACTTTTATGATTGGTGTAATTGATCCCGCCTTGTTTGTGCTTTATCAGTTTGCTAGAACGATAGTTTGTGAGATTCATCGTGATTTTGATAGGAGTTTTCATCTTTAGTCGCAGAAAATAAACACACGTCCATTGTGTAACAGGCCACTCTTTATTCTTTACGCCTTGCAAACTCCGTGATTTTTCCTTCTACATACCCTACACCTACTACTGCTATTCACGGGATATGGACATAAGTATCATAACTTTTGTACGACACTCACTTGAAGGTCATGACTTTTTTTTTTCCACACCACTAGAGTGTTATAATTTTTTAAAAGATGCTCAATTTTTCTTTTCTTTTTTTAGGAAAAGATGCTCACATTTGATGTCATAACTTTCGATTGATTTTAAAAAGTTATGGCACTCGAATGATTGATTACAAAATCATATGGCACTCAATGAAATAAAGTTAAATCACTCAAGTGAGCATCGCACGAAAGTAATGGCGCTTGTGGTGTCATTTTCTCGCTTATTCAAATTTGTTGTTACTTCCTATTCGTGTTTCATGGGTTCCATTCTTGACAGGTTAGGAGGTCTAGGCGTTAGAGTAACGTGAGTTATAGCAATCTATGAACTCTCAGTCCAGTAATCAGGTGCTGCTTCCCCCATTACTCTTGCTTTTCTGTTGATGTTTCCTTCTTTCTAAGACATCTTGTGTCATGAGTACGTGGTAACCGCTGAGTGTAATGTTCATTCTTAATTCGATTACGTTGCAATACTCCTTGCAAGAATTATGGCTCCTCTTTACATTATCAAGAAGTTTAGAATCTTGGTTTGCTTATATCCTGTACTCTTTTATTCGGGTTAGGATATCTTGCTTTGACTTCTCATAATATTGTGATGTTTTTTCTTTGTTTTTTGCTTTCTTTCCTTCTTTCATAACTTGTACATCTATGATGCACTTCAATTTTTATTTTCATTAATAGAAGGGAAAATGCCACCAAAAATCCTAAATTATTCTCATTGTGACATTTTTATTCCAAACTTTTTTTTGTAACACCCAAAACCCCAAACTTGTATTAACGTGACACATTTACCTTAGGTTAGGGTCTGTTAAAATTAGGTTAAAAAATCTCTATGAAAATCTTATGTGGCAGCGCTTTTGTGGTGCCACATTCAGGAAAAAAAAAATTAAAACTAAGTTACTGTAGATCGCAATTTACTGTTCACCATCTTCAACCTTGCTATTCCTCGGCCAAAAATCTTCCGGAGCTTGTCCATCGTTGCCCATTGCCGCCTGGGCCTCCGGGAGCTTCGTCGTCGCTGCTGGCCATGGTGACTATGAGTTTTTAGGTCAGATCTGCTTTAGAGCTGGCAACCGCCATGGCCGCCCAAGCCTGAAGCTTGGCCTGAGTCCAATTTGCAAGACTTTTCTTTTTTTCAAAGATCTGCGAGACTTTACAAAGCAATGTCGAACGAAAACTCGCAATTCTCCAATTTCTCATCTCCCTTATCTCTAAAGAACGCTCGATTATTCGTATTTACCAAACCAAAAGCATTTCTTCAACCAATCACGAGTTGAGAACAAAAATGTGGAAGAAAAGAAGATAATAATGATAAGCAGAAGGTGGCCCACCAAAAGAGGAAGAAGCGATGGCCAAATCACATCGAGAAAGTTTTGATACGAGCATCGACGACCTTCCCAAATGATTCATCCACCTTGATCTGGAGCTTCATGATGTCGACGCGTGTTAGCACTCCGACCACGCCTGTGCCGATCGCGAGATCATCCTTCTTGAAGGATCTAGTGTTGCGAGGGTTGTTGTAGTGGTGAACCATCCTCTCGTGCTATGAGCTTGAGCAGCCATGGTGGTTGCGGGCTCCAAAGCCAGATTCAACCTCGAAGCTTGCAGTCACCATGGCCATCAGCAACGATGAAGCTCTCGAAGGTCCAGGTGGCAGTAGCAGCAACGGACGAGCTCCGAAAGAGTTTTGGCTGAGGGATGGCGAGGTTGAACACAATGAACAGCAAATCGCGATCAACAGTAACTTAGCTTTATTTTTATTTTTATTTTTTCTGATGTGGTACCATGCGAGTACCACATCAGCACCATGTCAAAATTTAATGGGGATTTTAACGGAACCCTAACGGAGGGTAAATGTGTCACATTGATACAAGTTGAGGATTTTTGGTGTTATAAAAAAAAGTTTGGGGTAAATATGTCACAATGAATATAATTTGGGATTTTTGGAGGCATTTTCCCTTACTAGAATCCCATATTACTAAAAACAAAAATTTTGGGATGGTACTGCTTTGATCTGCTGTACAACAATCCGGAATTTCGTAATGTAGATTGAAATCCTGTGCCAGACCGAAGGTATGGTAATGGTGATCTACGTGGTTTCATCAACTCTATGTCATTTTCTATAGTGGGCTTCATCTTTTCTGTCCATTTTCAATTATGTAGGGAGATGTATCATGCTATTAATTGGAATGTCTTCTTTAATTTATGCTTGTTGCGTCAGTGCCCTTTTCCTCGAATTGACTTATTTCTTTCTAGGTGGTATCAGATATTTCAGAACCTTAACGTCTACCAATCGCTCGGTGGCTAGCAGCCCGTTTCTTCGATTGGGTGAACAGGGGAAGTTCAGGCCTGCTTTGAAGTTCTGGAGAGGGAAGCCAGCATTGTCAACTGTTGTAAGCTGCAACGTGGTTGTGCTAGTAAGGTGTTCGACTGTTGCAGAAGAATTATGCAAATAAGAAATGTGAATGTGAGTGAGCTACTCACATATAACTCTGACTTGATAAGTAAAGTATCTTTTACGTATATCAGCTGTTCATGTCGAATAAACAAGAAGGACCACCTCATGGCTTCTGGAAGTATGATTTTCCATACATAGACTGGCAGTATTTGCAGGACTTCAATAATGTTGATTTTTTCAATCCACATGAAGTTGCACGGTTGGAATCAAACGCGACCAATTCCAACTTGGAGGCCGTGAGGTATAGCTAAAATTCGAATCAAACTTAGCAGAATGCAATGATTTGGCACAATATCTGGAGAAAAGCTTGCTCTTTCTAAATGAGCCTCATGACTTTCATGAAGAAGAGCTGCTGAAAACACTAGCCGAGATTGATTTTTCAGAGTGCTCCAAATACACATTAACGGCAAAGGGCATTTTCTGTCTGGAATTCTTAGGTTAATTTAACGCAAGTGGTTCGTGAATGGTGCAGAAACCTTGTATTCAGTTTTTATTATCCCATGGTGTGACACGAGGTTCCTGTCTTGTTCGTTCATAAGTCGAACCGTCGTGTTTGGGAAAAGCTGAGGAAGTTTGTCTTTACTTGCTGTGAGGTTGACATAACTCGTAAGATCAAAAGAGGATATCCCACGAACCTGCACGATCGATAAAACAATAGAAACATACCATCAGTCTATTCACTGTTCGGAGATCATGAATTTTATCCCGATCGATAAATATTATTTTCTAGGGCGCTATTTGTGCGCGCCATTCGAGTGCTCCAAAGGAAGCGCTGCTACTGGACAGAGGTAATTGTCGATTGATTTAGTGAAGTTCTCGAGCAGATCGTGAATCTTATCAATTGGGCGCACGTTTGTGAATTACATTCTAAAGAAAGTTGAGAGTGCTAAAGCAAATTAAAACTTGCGGTGAGATTTGTTAATTCATTTGTAAGATTGAGAGATTATTTAATGAAGAATGCGGAGCTAAATACTGCATTAGTAATTAGGGCTTAGAGATTCACTCTCCTCAAATTCACAGGCAAAACGATCCCAAACCGCCATGCGGCAAGCTCGAGCTTCTTCCTTCTTCCTCCTTACACACCGCGAGAGTGAGAGATCGAGGGAATGAGATTGGCACAAGGGGGAGAGGGAAGATAGCTCACAGCAAGAGAGAGGAGAAGAGACTTCTTGTGAGTTTCTTGCAAAAATGGGAGGAGAGAGAAAATGAGGCCTTTTGTAGTGGTGGGGGGGAGAAGGGTGCATGGGCGCCACTTGTCATCCATGCTAGAGAGGTGCCGCCACATGTCCCTCATGCACAATTCCACGTGTCCTCAGACCCACTAGGTATAATTCTCACTAGTTGCTCTAATTTTTCACATAATTAACTCTATGGGACCGAAAATAAATACTAGACGCGCCTTATCTTTTTGTCAAATTATTTCCCTCATCACCAATTCCCTTAATGACCTATTCTGCTTCGTAAATTGCTTCGACGGAACTCGGTTACTACAGCACCCTCAGGACTGAAACTACATGCGAAACGTTTCGTCAGTCTATTCACAGAGTGGCGATTGGTTCAGTGAGTATGTGGATCTCGTGTGGTCAATCGGTTCTGTAATTGCCAAAGTTGCGTGCTCTGCCTCTTGAAGTGTTGGCATGGGCATATGCGGGGAATCTGCAACTTCATCTCCATTAAAGAACACTTTGTGGCATTGTTCTCTTGAAAAAGGGGGAACATTTTTATAGCCACAACTTTGCAATTTTATGGATCTGGCGTTCACCCCCACTTTCCTGAACTGCTCAAATGTGGAGAGAGCACAAGCCTGAGACTCCTCTGATCTACTTGTAGTATGATCGGGATCGTCGCTTGTTGTCCATTGATTTTCATCGGCTCCGGACGCTTGATTGAATCGCGACTAAAAAAGTTCGACAGTGCTTAGAGACCGACGTCCCTTTCCACATTTTAGTTAAAGCAGAGGTATCTCAGCCCGTTTTCCTCAACCCTCTGCTTTTGAGTGTGCAAAAATAATGTTGTCTTTTCCCGCAATCTTTATTTTGTGGAAACACATGCAGCAAGCACCGAAACAACATGACAAATAACCAGATCGGACTCCTGTCACTACATGGACATCCTCTGCTTATATCTGCGGAAGAATTCTGAAAAGACTCCAAACTCAAAAGCCACTCTCTACCTTCTCTGGAGCTTCCATGGGGACTTTTCTTGGGCACTTGGTGCCGGGACTTGCCCTCACCTTGCTTGGATTATGGCACATCATAAACATATCAAGAAACTACTTCCTCAATGGATCGATCAATTTCAAATCACGATTTTGGCATCCGTTCACTGCCTCTGCCCCCATATTCAAGCATTCCGAGCTCGTGCTCGTGTTCTCATTCTCTATTTTCGCGATCCTCACGCAAGTGGTTGGCTTCCCTGTCATCCGCTTTGCTTTCGAGCTCGATGGTATTGAGCATGCCACCATGTTTCTCCACCTTGCTGTATTCTCTGGTTCGCTCTTTTGGCTGAGATCAACCATAAAACAGAGACTTTAGCGGGAGTCGGGGAGTTCTTGCTGCATCTGTTTTTGGTCAAGAACTTCTTTTGCTTCATTTCCATTCCGCTGATCATGTAGGACTTGAAGGGCACTACCACTGGCTGTTGCAGCTTGTAGTGCTCGCATCGTTCGTCTCATCTTTGGCAGCAACATGTTTTCCACCAGTTTCCCGGCATCTCTAGTGCTTGCCATTTCCGTGACTTTCCAGGGGTGCTGGTTCATGAACATGGGGTTCTTCCTTTGGGTACCAGAATTTGTGCCTAAGGGCTGCACCGCACAGTCCATTCACGCTAGCGGAGAATTAGTGCACGGTGCAGTAACTTGCGGGTCAAGTGATGCGGACTCGAGGGCTCGAGCCCTTGCTAACTTGCAGTTCAGTTGGATACTCGCAGGGATTTTGTTCTCGACAGGGAGCCTGTGTTTGAAATGGGCCGGTAAATGTCTGGAGAGAGGGCAGCATACAGAGTACGAGCGGCTTCGGTGTAAAGGTGCCGAGTTGCCCCTATCATTTGATGGATTCGAGAAAATCTCATCCTCCAAACATAGTGTAACTGCTTGATAGAGCAAGTTATGTGAATTAAGGGTGTCTGGAGTACTTGTAATCTCCTGAGTAAAAATAAGCTGGAATGTGAGGAAATGGTTCAGTATACTGGCGACTACTGTTTATTTCATTTGCAGTAACGAGGGAATTGCGAAGATTATTGTAACTTGTCTTGTAATTATTGTGCAAATAGCTTATTTGTAAGAAATCTCTTTCTCTCTCTCTCGATCTCGATTGAGCGGCGGCAGCTCTCTTCAATGTGAGCAGCGGCGGCGATGTCTAGAATTGCGACACGATGGCAGCCAGGATGTGTAGCGGACCCAGATAAATCATGATGTGAAATGTATTGATTTAGGATGAGGGAATGGATGGGCAACGGACGTTAATTAAGTCTGCAAAAGAACAGGAACATCTATTATTGTCGATTCATCTTTCTGGTATTCATAGATTGAGATCCCCTCTATTAGTTCCTGTCTTTTAGCGGTGTTTCGATCATTTAAATTATTGTTCTGATGAATGTGGTTATTTCAATAATTTGAGATCCACCGGAAAGCAAGGGTTGGTGATTCATGTTTGCATATCGTGTTCGTGTTGGCTAGTCAATTCTTTATGTAAAGGTTCCAATGTGATTACCTAACTTTTTCTATAAAATATAAGTGAAAATTTGTCGGCAGTATAGTGTTGAGTTGAGTCGTGCCGTATCGGGTTCGAGTTCGGATTTCTCTTGGTTATTTCATATAGAATAGAGTCATGCTCTTGTGCGTTGATGCCGTTAGGAAGGAAAATCCAATTTCGAAAAGCTCCTTTTAGACTCATAAATTGTGCTTATTACATTCGGGAGCACAAAATCACTTTACTATTCATTTGTCACTTGCCCTAGCGTTTTATGTTTTTTAATCCAAATCCCATAACCTTCGCAGGTATATCTTGCCAAGTCGTGCCGGTTTTGGTACTTCATATTTTGCCCAAAGAACAACTCTCACTTCTTATTTTGAAAATACATAATCGCTCCAGCTTGATAAAATTTAGGGGCATCATATGGATGGAGCGTGTCGGATCGAAAATGATTCAATCCAAATTGACTCATTTGCAACACAAATTTAGTAATTCATACATGATGCAACTTGTACCCAATGATTTACTAAAATACCTCCATATCCAATCCAACCTTTGAAAATCCATATTCACCTGATTTTATATTGCACTCCAAGATAATATTTAAGCCTTTAAAGTAATACGCGTTTTGAGATTGCATGTGCTTCTGGTTGCTACATTCGGTGTAGTTTGCAGACAATCCTGGCTCTATTCACACCTGTAAGAAACCACGTAAGATTATGTTGGCAATGAGAGCCACTCTTTGCCAATTTTCTGGAGAAAGAAGGAATTGTCTCTAGTTGCTCATCAGTATATCTTAAGTCACAGAAGTCATGAAAAGAACAAATAAAAAGATGTTTCTGTTAGAGGTATGCCCTAAAACAACCATGCAACTGTTACATGTAAGGACATTTTGTTGTACTTTCAATTATATTTAATGGCAAGACGTGTTCATTTATCTTGTCCCCTTATCTAGATAAATAAAGTATATAGGATCAGTTGTAAACTGAAGCCTATTCTTGAGACATTGAGAATATGCGTGATAGTTTTCAGCTAGCCTCTGATCTTTAAACTGTTTCTAGTCAATGGATCATTGAGTGAACACCAATGATCCGATTGAGATCAATTGTTGACACCTAAATTTTGATTTTTCTTTTTTCATTCATATTACGCAAAATTGAGAATTAATTCTTACCAAAAAATATATATTCTCCATGCATTGCATATTTATTTTCCTGCATTGCATTTGTTGCATCGACGGTGGGGAATTAAGCTTAAACTGTCGGCCATGAAATGTGCATGATTTTGCCATACATGAAGTTGGCCCTCGATATCGGTCGATGCCCACAATGCGCGATCTCTCAAGACTTCCTCTTCATCTCCCATGCTCACATGGATCATATCGAAAGAGTTGCCATGTATGTTGTAAGTCATGGATTGTTTTCTTTGAAGCCCCCAATTGTAATTGTGCCAAAATGTGAAAAAAAAAAAAGATGTTGAGAGACTCTTTGAGGTTCACAGAAAGATGGACAATTCAATCCGAGCTTGGTGCTGCAATCTTGCTGTTACCCAATAATGAGTTTCATAACTTTCCTGCCATTGTCCTTCAAATCTTTCCTCAAAATACTCATGAAGAAAAGCATATGTCTCATGACAGAAAGCTAATTGGTTGCACTAAAGAATCAGATTGTGGCTAAAGGCAACAACAATTATGGGGGAACATCACAATTATGGGGGAGAGAGAGATCATGATTGGAGAGGGATTTTGTTAAAAAAAAATCACGTGAGGCCATGATTCAAGGGGTGAAAATTCTCTCTCTAATGGAGAGAAGTCAAAAAGGAAGTGGGTGATCGCTGCGAGGTGGACGGAGTACAGATGGTGGTGACAAGGGAGATTAGAGACATCATTAGAGCTGTTAGGTAAAAAAAGAGGAGCATGATCAACAGACAAGGTTAATGGGGCTTTTGGTGATAAAGAGAAAAGAGAAAAAGAGTGCAAAGAGAATGAGCGGGGGAGGTGCCCAAAAAAAAAAGGACGGCTTCAACTGGGAGAGACATGCAACTTCTTTGGGTGGTTTCACTTTCATAATCCTCCTGCTTTTTGAGAGAAAGAAGAAGCAAAAAGGAGCACTAAAAAAGAAGAGAAAAAAGAGATTAGATAAAAAAAAAAAAAAGAGCTCTCAGGGGAGTTGGCAAAAGAGGCCATTGAAGGCTTGTGAGTTGGGGGCTTGGAGCTGGCTTTCAAGACGATTGAGGCGAGACCAAGCCACCACATTCGGTCCAGGAGCTTCGCATTGATTAGGGAGCGCGCTGAACCATCTCGAGTGTGCCGACAACATTGAAATTACTCACCCGCATCATTCTTGAGCTCCGTCATTGCCCAGGTAGCATCATGCAAAACGAAGATTGCCCGGAAAAGCCACCCAGTGTTCGTCTTCATCCACGCATCAACATGACATGCGTTAACCATGAAACTGGAGTGGTCGAGCTGAAGAAATTGGATTGCTCGCAAATTGGCAGAGGGAGTACACCATGAAGGGTATACTGACTTAGCTGAAGAAGGAAATGGTAGCCTCACACAACAGGAAGCTCGTCCAGCCTCCTGAAGGCATCTATTTCTAGCTCTGAATATGACATAGAAATCAAGGGGCGTGTTGCTTTTGCCACATGCAATATATAGTTTGCAACACTGTGTCAATGCTTTTAAAGTCACAACGGTGGAGGAGGGGCATGGCCATAAGAAAGCCGTCCCCTTTTCTCGAGTTCATTATTGTTCTATCGAATTCTTTCAAATAAACTATGTCTCGAAAGATTGACTCAGCCGCTGGTTTGGGAAGTTATGTTGAAGCACTTGTGCAGAAACATGACGCACAATTCAAGGATCCATACCAAAAAGAGGAGGCAACATTATTGAATCACACGACAGAGAGGGAAGTGGAACATAAGATGATAAAAGCTTGGACTTCTCTCTAGAATCTAAGTCTACATGCCCATGAAGCAACTTGTTAACACATAGACACAAGCAAATTCAATCACCACAAAGCAACACCAATCGTGAAACATGGTCAAGGTAAGATGTGAATGTTTCATTTTTATTTTTATTTTTATTTTTTTTTAGGGTTTAAGTGGTTCTAATGTTTGTGGGGGCAACAACAACTAAGCATAATATTTAAATAAATAAATAGACGGGCAAGTGATGTGATACTGAGGAAATATGACTTCATGTTTCTTAAGGCAAAAGTATTTTGGGGCTTGACTTTATACTGAATTATTTAGCAAGATTTGCAGTAGAATTATTACAAAAAATTATTTTAAAAAATAAAATAAAAAATAAAAATGTGGTTTAAGTGTGCACGTTAGGTTGTTCTTGTGAGCTGGGCTAGGATGATATTGGGCTAGGTTCAAGTTTTAGGATTGGGCCCATCAAAAAAGAAAATTGAACAAAAAGAAATAAAATTTGGGCCGGGCCCAAAGTGTGTGACCAACATAGGCCCTTAAGGCTTGGGTCGAATTCTGGTGAGTGGGCCGGGTCTAGAAGCAGTCCGGATTACATTTTTATTTAATAAAAAATACAATAAAAAATTTAAAAAAATTCATAAAAATCATAAAAAAAAATTCTAAAAAATTCAGAAAATTTTTAAAAAAATTCAAAAAAATTGTGAAAAATAGAAAATGATCACATTCAACTGGTCTGACCTATTTTCACTTCTCGAGCCTTGAAAATGATCATTTTACCCTTCTGATTAGTTTGACCCAAACCCTTTCCGAATCACCCCAAACAATTTTTCATAAAATGAAATTGCCACCGAAAGGGCATTAATTGAAAAAATTAATATAACCAAGTTCCCGAACTTATTGATCTCTAGTTCATAGGAATAAAGTATTCCTCCTAATACTTTATTTAGGTATCTAATTGACCTACCAAGAACGATTAGTGATGACTCCAAATTGAATAAACTTTGCATGAAAGGAACTTAAGTTATGATTCGGTAGGACTTGGAAGGATCCAAATTAGGTTAGTCAATTAACCTGATAATCCGTTAACTTAGAATTTCATTCATCGAATTTTTTCGGGTCGCGATAGCTTGGCTACTCCGCTGGGGACTTGTTCTTAATTTTTGAAAAATTTAAGAACCTAGTGGACTTAAGCTTGAAAAATTTCATGAAATTCATTGATTTGACAATTAGTTGAATTCTATTGAAGCGCTGTTTGAATTTAACTATTGTGCATGATTAATTATTTTAACACTACATCACACACGTCCCGTGGCCAGACCTGAGCCACTAGTTTTAGGATGGTATTATGATTTGGTTCTAGCATTTGGCATGAGATCACGTTGAAAGTTAGTCCCGATTCAATCCTGAACCTCTTTTCAAAATGAGTTTTAAAAATTAGGCTTTAGGCTCGGTAAGATTACCGAAGTGGGGGTTATAATTTTTAACTCGAGCAGCCGAAGTGGAAAGGCTCGGCTAATCCTGGTTACATCGTGGGATCACAGCTAATCTTGATTATGTGCGCGAGATTGTCGCATTGCCGTAAGTTTTTCCCTTCAATTTGTGGGCCTTTAGGATAGTTAGAATAAGATTAACCCACGAGTCATGTGTATGTTTATGTGATTTGTATTTTATCAAGGTAAAATAAGTTCTCTAACTTTATCTTGTATTTATTTTTGGTTGGTCCATGTTAGGTGTCAGTCAAATTTTGAATTTAACATCGTGGTCATTTTTTTTCAAAAGGAAATAAAAATCAAATTGGTGTCCCATTTCTGAAAGGATGAATGTGGAAAAATCCCTCCAGAGGATTTTGTTGACCAATAAAAGATTATGTCACATTTTTTCTTAATGCTCCTATGGATACAAGATTTTCTTGATAAATTTACCCTTGAAAATTCATTGTGATAAAAGGAGAAAATTCATTCGAGAAATTTACTAAACGTCAAAGGATTTTATCAATTATAAAATTTGTAAGAAATTTTTTTTTTGAAAAATTCACCCATATCTTTTTAAGAAAATTGTTTGATTTCTCCATAAAATGAAAAAATAAAGTTGGACCAATGTAGGAGTCATGGACCGACCTCTCTTGGGTGACATACTCATTACTTACTCTACTTTTGTAGGAAATCATAGGTAACCCAGGTAGAAGCAAATTTGGGCTCATTAATAATAACAATATGCTAGGAATGACCTCAAGAAATGCGAAAGGACGGATAATCACCGATGTCTTAGCCGTTAACCTTGGGATAAACGAAGAGATCGATCCTCCTGGAGACAGAATCATGTCAATCAGTGAGCATGTATGGATTATGTATTGTGATGAGGCAGTGAATTTATCCAAATCATGCATAAAGGCAGTCTTAATATCCCAAGAGGGACAACATTATCCTATGGTCACAAAATTGGTATTCCCGTGCAGTAACAACATAGCTGAATATGAAGCATGCATTCTAGGATTGCAAGTTGCATGGTGCATAGACATTTCTACCGACACTACAGGCGACCGACACAAATAAGTAGACACCGAAAGGGATAAAGCATGATTGAAGTGGGACCCATAATAGGTGGCCTGTTCACTTATTGACACACAGACTGAGATTAATAATTTACATGACTGGTCACAGGTATCAATGTGACCAGTGGGGGCCGCCACCAAATTCTTCTTCAGTGTCCTCGATATCATCGTTTGAAGTGGCTAACAAGAGCATCAAGAAGAATGTTAAGCCTCAACATTTCCATTGCCTTAAATCATTCTATCATGTTATATAGGAAAAGAGATGGCAGGAAAATTAAAGTACAAACATGCGAAACTTTCCTCTCATTCCATACCTCAATGAGCCTTACAACAAGTCACTTGGGGGAGAGAAGTAAAATCAAATTGAGCCCTATAAGCATCACAAAAGAGCTTAACTGAATCTCCATGCAGTTAATGCTCTGCCTATACTGAACCGTCTAGGATTCGAGATCTGCAAGCTTAAAGAATAAGGAGCGCATTTCTCTTTTTTCCTGGTTGCGCTGGCCTCGTGATGTTTAACGATGAATTTCAGATTCTGCATCAAATCTCCCTCGAGAGCTATATCCGCCGTTAGGTCTTCGAGCCTCTCTTCTAGCTAATCGCATCTAAATTTCATCACAATATCACTAGGGTCATGCTCGAAGTAAGTCTAATTCAAAGCTAGGTACTCCACTAACTTATTCCTCTCGTGAACCAACAGCGAGGCCCATTCATCAGCATACTTGACAGCCTTCTTGTACCAGACAACTGCATGTTCTACAGACTCTAGGTATTCAGATCGATCCTGCTAGCGAGCTTTCACGATGCGGGTTAAGGTAACCGTTTTGTAGATATTCTGGCAAGCCTCTAGAAAGTTGATAAAGATGTTGGGAATGCCCTGTATTTCCTCTCCAAATTGGTGCCTTCAATCGAAAAGGCGCTTATCTTCCTGAACAAACCAAAGATCTCAGCTTCAGCACTCGGATGATGGGTTATGTAAATATAGTCTCGGCCAAGAAGGTAATATAGTCTTAGCTGGGAAGATGTGCGTGGGAAGATTGGCCATAATCGTTGAAAATGATAGAGGAGAGAATTAAGGCAAATGAGTGAAATACAAATGTGTTAATCTACTTCGCGTTAAGTATTAATTTCAGAGTGCCATCCTCTATTGGTCGAATTTCCCTATCTGCTCTTTTCTTTCTACATCACCCTTATTGGCTTGAATCCCCTATCTATAGGTATACTGTTGGCTCGCAATCTCGAACTAAGCAAATCCGAAATCTTTGCAAAAAAGTTTGAGGGGACACCACTACTTTGAAAAAGAAGAAGAAAAAAGATAACTTCAGTGGAAGACAAGGCAAACTTTAGCAAAAAAAGAAGAGATGACATGTCTCCATTCGTAGACGGAGTGAAAGCTCACCAGTAAAATCGACACTTGAGACAAGTGAAAGAAATAATGACAGAGGTCCTACCACTATGAAAAGATAAAAGAAGACAAACCGAGTAGCAGATATGGTGAATAAGGTTGAGAAAGACAGAAATCTTGGGGGAAGCGATATAATTTCTGAATTACGGCTAAATTTTAAAAGAGACGTCCTCCTAGTAATCTTCATCCATGTTCAAAGAAGAGTTTTAAAGCATACACGGTCGCTCAGAGAAATTGAAAGATAGCAAAAATACAAGGAAGGGTAGCAAATCTTGAGGGACTAGTAGTCAGACGAGGATGTCCCAACCCAACACATTTGAGGGCTATCATCACTTGCTGAATATGGCAGATGAAGAGTTCGAGATTATGTTCGAAACTAAGACCATGGAATCTGGCCCTTTCACCAATGACGTCTAAGATCTCAACAAAGATAAGGACAACAACAACAAGAGTCAAAGGAAGCGTTACCGTCACCACACTGAGCATCAAATTCAAAAGCTTGAAGATTTCTTCATGGAGTGCCCTATCTCAAATAACAAACAAAGAATGGAACTGACTGGAACTTTTGCAAGTTAAGTTTTGATTTCAAAATAGGCGAACCCAAGTAAAGACTCGAAATGAGCACCATGAAATCGAGTTTCTAAGAGCTGAAAATGAAAAACTCCGAGTAGAGAACATGAGGTATAAGAAAGTTTTTGACACTACCACCTGCCCCAACTGCAGTAACCTCCTCACCCTCGGTAAAAGGCAACATCTGAGGATCAAAACGCCTATTTAAGAGGTGAGTTAGATCAATTCCCAGCAGAACCAAGTTTTGTTGGAAGAATGTACGAGAAGACCGATCCTATGTGGTCAATATTGATGCCTCTCAAAGAAGAGGGGATGTATCACCATCAAGCAAGTAACATTGACGACGAGCTTGTCGCCATGATCAACTAGTTCGATGTTGATGAAGCACTAAGGCTATAATGTGCATACGGAACTGTATTTTGAAGCCAGTGATCACGGGTCCTTCAACATTGCCAATGCATACCTGATTCGGAATTAAGCTAGCTGATCATTGGAGAGCCTACAAAAGAAGTAGAATCAATCATGAATGCATATGTTTCATTCCCTTGCGAGTAAAAAGTCTGCGCAAGCTTGAAAGGTAACTCCGTATCATTCAATTTATCCTCAGTTACTCCAGCTCTAATTGAATCCCTTCCATTCTCAGGAATTTGCAAACTATTCCAAGAGCACACTCATCAAATGCGAAGTTCTTTTATTGAACAAAAATTGGGGCAAGTCAATTTGTGGGCATTGCTATTGGATGGACGGCTTCAAATAAGGAAAATACGAATGAAAGACCCCAGCAATCTCAAAGATGGGTAATTTTGTATCGTTCTAATTTACCCATAATCATCTCGAGTTCTGAATTAATTTATTTCATTCTTAACTGGGATTGTAAATTGCCTTGAAAAGTATTGTGACATAAAATTACCCAATGCAATGCAATAAGACCACGTCATTAACCCTTAAAAGAGAGCCCCCATGGACGCCTATGATCTCATAGGCCTAATAGCATGGGGATGATAGTAGTCCGAAATGGTCCAAGTTCGATCCCCAAGGTTGGGGAATATTGTAAATAAATAAGGTAATTTTTTGCACATTTCTTTTTATAGAAAGAAACAAGAATACTTGAAAAACAAGACCGAAGTTAATACTCTGCTACAACCTTGGCCCTAATGGTAAAATGTCCAACGAAAGTCGAGAGAAACTCAACCCAGTAAAACCTGGTAAAGGGGTCATACAAGGCATTTAAGATGAAGGGTAAACCAGTATCGTTTCTAGTTTATCCCTTCCAAATACTGGCTAGCACGTCTCTTTTCCTTTTGACAGGAAATGTTTACACTAACATTTAGCATATCGAAGAAGACAATCCCATGGGGCAAAATTATGATCATCTGATGAGATCCATTCTGATAAAAATTGGACAAATTAATGGCAAACCCGAATTGAAAAGGAGAGTATATCTTCTTTAACTCATTTGGTTTCAAGGATAACCTTTCTGCTTTATTTCTTGCATGGGTATTCGACGTATGACCATGGTGGTTGTCAATATTTAACAAGCCCAAATGCTTCAAATCTTCACTCAACTCTTTTACCCATGTATTTCATTATGTAGAGGCAAAGTCAAAGATAAGCCACTCCTCGATTTAAGAAATAGACTCCCCAATTTGTTCGATCCGCCTATATCTCCAGGGGCAATTCAAATTCTCCCATTCTTGAGAATTTTCTTCTATACTTTCACATTCTGTAAACACGCGTGATGCTAAAAATTGCCACATTTGCATTGCGTTTACACATTTCATGATTTATGCATGATTATTCTGCATGTTTAATTTACCAATTCTGACTTAGAGCATAAATTGCACATGATGCACCAAATGTGTAGAATAGGGCATGATAGGATAATGAAAGGCAAGCCATTTCTACACACATCCTACATTTTAATTCACAATGAGTCGTGTGCTAAATAGGTTCTGCATTCTCCAAGTCAATGGGTTTTCTTGCATAAGGTATGATAGCTGAACGGAAGGAGGCGATCATTTTTCTATCCTAAATACTATAGGTGACCATTCATCATCCACTTGAGCGGCGATTTCATTTTTTAACCTCTATCAAGAACCACCCCACATCGGGGCCAAATGGAGGTAGTTCCAACAGTAGCATGAGGTAAATAGTTAGAAATTTTCTTACTTGAACTAACATCAATTTTCGAGAGTTTCTTTGCCTTCAATCTCGTGCGGTAATTCAAGTGTCTTAGGATGACAAAAAGTATTTGTTTCTCTATCCAATAAACTCTTATCCTTTGCATCGCCCAATTGAGCCTACATATTCTTTTCTTAAAACCCTCATTGGTGATCATTGCTCTTTCTAAGATGAAGATAGCACCACCTCAAAGTAGAAGAACTCAGAAGAAGTAGGTCTACATAGAGTTCCCGAGTCAACTCTTCAAGTGTGCTAGTTCTTTGATATGCATGTGTATAACAGCACAATTTTTGGAAATTCTTTTTTCTAAAAAAAGAAAAACTAGTCCCGGGCATGAAGAAGCAAAGCACCGGTCAAAAGCAAGGCCAATTCCCATTCAAATCAATGTTCATTTTTAAATGCATTTAAACTTTACATGTACATTTTGTAAACATCATGAAAACATATTGTCTCCTTTTGTAATCCTCAATAGGATATGGTTGCAAAAGAAAACTCTTCGAATGAATCAAATTACAAAATATACTCAGTTAAAGTTTACACTGTTCAGGAGCGGTAATGATATCAGCAGAAGTTGACACCATTCTCATACAATAATGATATTCTTTGAAGACAGTTCCAGAAGTCCAAGAACGGCAATAGAATCATTGACGTCTCCTCCGTTGGAGTTCACATTGTCATCGAGCAGAGATATCAGTAGAAGTTCACACCTTCCTTATACAACGATAATGTTCTTTGAGGACTATTCTAGAGGGTTGAGACTGGCGATAAAGATGCAATGATCACCAACGTCAAACCCACCTCATATGTTTTCTAGGCCAAAATAAGCCTTTTATTCTCTTGATCCATAATCCTAACCTACGTTACAACCCATGAAAGTCTTTTCTGATTAAGGCGCTTGAGTTAACGTAGAGTTAAATGATTCTAATCATCACTCGAAAAAGTACGAGCAAGATTATTTCTCTCTCATTTTTGCAGGGTTCTTGACTTATAAACCTGAAGCAGATGATGAAGAGTTTTTATTAATGGCCTTGGCTCAAAAGAGTCCCCTTTAGTAAGCATTTCACTCAGCCTACATTATGGTTCTAATCAAGACCTTCAGATCGGCTTAATCGTACCAATTGCGAGATTACTCAGACCCTTGCTAAATGCGATGATGGTAAGATTGAGTAATTTCTTTTCAATCCTGCAATAAGGATAAACAGCCTTTCTCGACAGCGAGAGAAAGCCCCTTTCGAACTGAAGCCTCCTATTTGGATTACATTTGAGGTATTTATACTATTACAACATCTTTGAACAGAATTGATAATGCAAACTTGACAAAGTAATTATGCATGATCCACATTTTGATTGATTGCATAATGAGTTATTGCACATACCGCTTCTAATCATTGCAAACTTAGCTGAATAGTTTTGCATGAATCGATGAACTCATTGATGAAAATGCTTGCATATGTTACCTTTGACACTGCTTGACAGGTAACACGTTCCCGATGTTCGAGTTACCTTCCAAGGTCTCGAAATTCATTCGGCGATTTTTGAATGATTTCTTCCAAATATTTAGGTAAGTATATCTTCAACCTGAACCTTTCAAGAGAATGAATTCTGACGATTGTCGGGGTGCTCAAATCCAGTGCGGTACATACGGTCATTCAGTGAACAACTCAGAAGACCCAGATAAGTTTTTGAACCCTTTCAACTCATGATCGACATGCTCTCATGAAGTCTTCATCAATTCACGATCAACATAGTTTTGTGTTCTAGATCTTTATCAAATCATGATCGATCTACTCTCGTGATCTTGATCTCATTTTTTTCAAATCACAGTCGACATACCTTGCTTGCACCAGAATGCAGCACAACTTCCTATCTTCGATGACCTTACCTGTGCCAGAATGTGGTACGGCTTCAACTTTAGGATATGCTATCTCTGGAACCCTTCCACTGGAAATCCCTGTACGGAACGGTCCATCTTCAAGCCTTGATTTACATGAACCACTTAAATGAGCCCTTTTAGTAGGATATGCCGTCTCCGAAGCCCTTTCATTGAAATCCCCAATACGGAACGGTCTATTTTCAAAGTCCTTTCTATAGGCACAAAGTCCTTCCCTACAAGCACAAAGTCCTTCCTACAGGTACTAAGTCCTTTCTATAGGCATAAAGTCCTTCCAATAGGCACAAAGTCCTTTCTACATATACTAAGTTCTTTCTACAGGCATAAAGTCCTTCCTACAGGCACAAAATCCTTCTTACAGGCATTTTCTTTGGTGAACCCTACATCGGGTGAACCACTCAGTAGAATCATTTCATTAGGAATTCTATCACGGTACGACCTACCATACAGGTTAAAATGCAAGTGAATCTTCTATAGGATAGATTGCTACTAGAGTCCTTTCATTAGAAACTCTGCCATGGCTTGACCTATCATTCGGTTCAAAACTTAACCTCTCCAGAGTATCCTTAGAACGAATCTTTGGATGCCTGTTCAAAAGAGCATTCATGCCAGGAAACTCTTCAACTCATGATCGACCAGCTCTTATGAGATATTTATCGATTCACGATTGACCTGCTCTCGTGTCTTTGATTGTTATTTGGCTCACGACTAACCTGCTCTCGTGATAGTTTTATATAATTCGTGATCAACATGCTCTCATGAGTCTTTTATCAGTTCACGATCGACCTGCTCTCGTATTCTTGATCTCTGTCTTTATCAAGCCATGATCAACCTGCTCTCATGATCTTGATCTAGATATTTACTTAACTCATGATTGACCCGCTCTCATGAGATATTCATCAGTTCACGATCGACATGCTTTCGTGCCCTTGATCTTTGTCAAATCACAATCGACATGCTCTTGTCATCTTGGCCTACCTATACCGACTCATGGTGGCCTATTAAAACGATGGTGGTCCCAAGAGACAAAATGGTGCAGCCTGAGCCAAAACTCAAGCACATTCCTTCATTCCAAATCTTGCGCTGTCCCGTATCAGCGGATACCTCTGATAACGGATAAGGTTCTATTACCTTGATATCCTCGCAACCACAAGAAAAAACTTGAAAATCAAGGGAATTTATCAGTATTATGAAGTACCTGGTGAAACAAGTATTTCATATGTGATCCATGTGTAGGTTTTTCTAATCCATTTCTCTGGAGCAAAGAAGTCTTAACATGTGTTATTTATAGTTCTGCATATCATTCATCATTTCATTTGCATAGAAAATGGGATTAAAACGACACCAAAAAATTCATTCATCATCTACATTGTCAAAATTTATGTTCAATTTGATCTCTAAGTGAAACCTTTGCGAGTCTCCACACAAAGAGGGGCAACTGTTGACACCTAAATTTTGATTTTTCTTTTTTCATTCATATTACGCAAAATTGAGAATTAATTCTCATAAAAAAAATATATTCTCCATGTATTGCATATTTATTTTCCTGCATTGCATTTGTTGCATCGACGGAGGGAAAGTAAGCTTAAACTGGCGGGCCATGAAACGTGCATGATTTTGTCGTCCCCGAAGTTGGCCTTCGATATCGGTCGATGCCCATAATGCACCATCTCTCAAGACTTCCTCTTCATCTCCCGTGCTCACATGGATCATATTGAAAGAGTTGCCATGTATGTTGCAAGTCATGGATTGTTTTCTTTGAAGCCCCCAACTGTAATTGTGCAAAAATGTGTAAAAAAAAAAAAAGATCTTGAGCGACTCTTTGAGGTTCACAGAAAGATGGACAATTTAGTCCAAGCTTGTTGGGGCAATCTTGCTGTTACCCAATAATGAATTTCATAACTTTTCTGCCACCGTCCTTTAAATCTTTCCTCAGAATACTCATGAAGAAAAGCATATGGTCTCATCACACAAAGCTAATTGGTTGCACTAAAGAATCAGATTTTGGCTAAAGGCAACAACAACTTTGAGTGGGCACGATAAAGGAGAAAAAGCAGGTGATTCGTTTGACAGGAAATCTCACAATGACATTCAAGAAAGGTGTTGGGACGATAGGAGAGTTGACATTTAAAGACATTTCCAGCAGGATTGGGAGTGGCAAATTCAGGATAAGGCTTAAGGTGGCATTAGCTTATTCTGGAAGCACATGAATCCGGGAAGCAATATCAAATGTTTTTTGCGTCAAGGATCGTAGAGGAGAAGCAAATAAGAAACATCATCAAACCGTGCCTAATGATGAGGTCTGGAGGTTGAAGAATACTTTGAAAGGTGGGAAATTTCACCGAAAATTGAGTGAAGCTAAGGTACATACGGTGGAGGGCTTTCTACAGAAACTGCATGTGGGTGAACAGAATCTAAGAAAAGGTTCTCGGAAACAATATGGCAACAAAGCCCTAGATCATCTAAAGGCTTGCACAACTTGGAAAAATTATATAGACTATCCTAATGTCATAGCTAGATTGAACACTGATCATCAAAAGACTGGCCTTCAAAGACACAATAAATTTTGCTCCTCGATATTATACCCAAGATAAGATGTCTGGAACATAAACGTAAGTGCATATATTCCACTCAGTGGCAGTCTTTTTTTTTTGGGCCCGAAGTGACTCCGGGATCTTTCGAGCTATTCTAAAAGTTGATCCAAGTTTTGACAAACAACCATGGCTGAGGAAGTCACCAAACCGATCACGGAAAAGAGTGCCGGCAGGAGGAATCAAAAGGAAAAAAGTTGAAAAGGATGAGAAGTGACAAAAAGAAAAAGAGGCCATTCAATAAAATAGAATACACGACGTATTCATCAAGAAGCTCATCCACAATGGGGGAACATCACAATTATGGGGGAGAGAGAGATCATGATTGGAGGGGGATTCTGTTAAAAAAATCACGTGAGGCTATGATTTAAGGGGTGAAATTTCTCTCTCTGATGGAGAGAAGTCAAAAAAGGAAGTAGGTGATCGCTGCGAGGTGGATGGAGTACAAATGGTGGTGATAAGGGAGATTAGAGGCATCATTAGAGCTGTTAAGTAAACAAAAGAGGAGTACGATCAACAGACAAAGGCTAATGGGGGCTTTCGATGATAAAGAGAAAAGAGAAAAAGAGTACAAAGAGAATGAGTAGGGGAGGTGGCCAAAAAATGTATCAATGATGGTGGGGTATTATTCTAGTTTGCCTTATTTGTTGAGATATGTGGCCTTCGTAGCCGTTCTCCTGCGTTCTCCTCATTTTTTCGAACACATCCCTTGCTCCTAGGGTCTCTTATCGGGTCGTGAGAGGAGGGGGTCTTTTGGCAGGGAGCGAACAAATGAAGATGTGTAAGGGGCGCAGGGTTACGAGGAGCCCGTCGTTAGGGAAGAGAGAGGAGAGAGGAGCGGAGAAAAGTAGAGG
>JAGVVM010009193.1:0-11107 GCA_019149425.1 Psidium friedrichsthalianum
GGTTCCTCGGCCTCGGATACGGCAGGACTGTGTATAAGTTGCATTTGGGTCGGAGGCAAATCAAGACGGTCGTGAGGAAAATCACCACGTTCCTAGATGGGGCTAGGTTTATGCAAATGACATTTTGTGGTCGAAATTTAGTGATGAGACACGATTCAGTGGACAAGACACGAGAACTGATTGGGTCCGGAGGATAGGCCAGGTCTAACGGATTATAGGCTCAAGAAGGGCCAGATGTTGGCGTTAAGAGGCCCATGGCGGGACGCAAAACACGGACGCGGTACAGGCCGGTTCAAATTCGGAGGATGGAGACGCTGGGTCACAGTTGGCCATGCCAAACATAGTAAAGTTTGCTGTGCCACGTGCTCGGCCGAGGATTTAGCCGGCTTTTGGCCTACGCGTACACATGGTCAAGGGAGCCTGGGCGACGGCTGCAACGGCCCCAAGAGCAGCAAGATTCTCTCCATTGGCGCCACGCGGTTAGCAGATGTAGCGCTCGGGCTCGGCTCAGGGCAGGGCCTACTCTGCCCACGATCGGTGCCGGCCCATAGAGCACCGGGATGTGAAGAGCAAACCATCCTATTTGGACGAGGCATCCTTATCGCACGCTGGTCGCCGACCTTTGGGTTGGCAGAAAGGACGTTTTTGCAACAGGATGGCGACGGGCGACGGGGACGGCGATCGCATGTCGATGGGTCTGGCCGGGGGGTCCTGGGCTATATTGCGCAGGTGGTAGGTTTCCATGTGCCTGCCCACTTCACGTGATTGTTGTGTGTGCACCTCCATTGAGGAAGCTCTAATCTGTGCGTTGTATGTTTTGGCCTTTTAGACCGTGCCTCACAATCAAGCCCTTTTGACATAGTGACCTCCACTAAATTATGACTTTGGTCAACCCTTTTGACCGAGAGTTTTGAGATGGATTTAGGTTCTTTGGATTGCTTTTGGTGTTCCCAGAGTATGCGTTGACACTTTGAAAGTGATACGAGAAGAGCGACGTCTACAGCCTTCGGAGGTGGAATGACTCCTGCGAGCTGTATCTCACGGGAAAAGGACAGAACGACCCCTTCCTTCCCTCCCCTGCAAGAACAAGGACATCGTGAAAGTGGGTCACCGAGTGGTCGGTGCTGTCAACCCCGAGTGCGGTGGGGATGGAAACGGGGATGGCGAGCCCGGGTGCTGGCAATGGTGAGCTCGCCCAGCTCGAATGGATCCGACGTTGAGCCCATCCTCGGAGCGAGTATGAAGAGATCGAGAAGGTCTTGAGAAAAATAGCTCTGTCTTGACTTCTGCGCTGCCGGTTCGCACAGACCAAACATGAGGGCGGCAGTGGTTGAGATAGCTCAAGGACAAAAAGTTGCGTCCGTTCCAAACGATAGGAACTATAGCATATTGACCAGTCAGCTTTGTGGTTCCAGTGTGTATATCATATGCTGGGTTACATCGTCAAACTGAAGTATTGAAAGAAGTGAAAGGCTTGTAAGAAGATCTTGTGCTGTGCGTCCTTACAACTACCTATTCACTTATAAAGAACATCAGCTTTCAACCCGCAGGATTACTTTTGGCTACATACTTCCCAATGTTCCTGAAATGTTCTAACTTTCTTTCGCTCGGAAGACACGCCAACATTTGCCTGATGGACTAGGTTTCCCACAGTTAGAATTCGCATCCAACACTATGCGTGCTGGCGACTCAGGACTAAACATGGCAAGTTGTACGTGTTTCCAATTTGAATCGAGGATGACTGGAGTCGCATGAAGCAAGAATCACTGATCCCACTAAAAATGTAGAACGGCGTTGTTTCTCAGCTGATTAGGGGTTCCAAGTGTTACTTCGGTGCGTGTGTCGAGAGAGAGATCTTCACAAAAATCAGCTTATTTTTTTGGAACAACTTCCTTCTGTCAGTTCATAACCGATAAGATGACATTCAGAGGTTTCCCCCCCCCCCACACAGTCTATGCTTAGCAAAGTGCAAATGTAAGAAGGTAGCTTTAGGACCACTTGGGTTTGAGCGAATATTGGTGCGGTGATGTAGTCGCGCGCTAACTGTCGGCGGCTTGTTTGCTGTTTGAAGACAGGGGCTAAGGAGACCACCCCCAGTTATCGGTGGCTTTTTACCTAAATAGGGTCTCAATTTTTTTTTTTTTATTGAGTTTAGGTCCTACTTCAGAAAATTTACGAGTTGTTTGAGGTCCGTACCATGGTCTCTGGATACTGACGGACCCCAACCGCACTCCGGCCCTTTTTTGTTACCGAAATAAAAACTACGAAGGTCACGGTGGTGGTGCGGAACTGTGCTCAGTTCCGGCATATTAGGGTTGGGCCGAACTACCCAGTTCGGCGTACCCTACTGACCCGGAACTACCCTTTTCCTGACAACTCCCTAACAAACCTTATTTCCTCCGCCTGACTCCCTCCTCCATGGACGATCGGCGCACGGCTCACGGTTTATACCACAGACCGTTGTTGGCGCGTTGGGCTAGATTTGATCGGCCCGGTCAACGATGCCGACAAAGGGAGGATTGATCCAGTTCCTTGATGAAGTTGAGCGTGACACGACAAGAGGAGGGGATGAGGGCTCTCGAGTCAAAAGTTGCAGATGCCATGGCCTCTCGTGCTCGAGCTTTATTTTTGGGTTCGCCGGCCATCGGCAAGGCTACCTCAGCCATGGCTACTCGAGCTTTTGACTCGTGGCCATCGCAGCCTTATGGTCGCCCGAGCTTGACTCGCGGCCATTAGCCAGCCATGAGACTACTCGAGCTCGACTTCAGCCATCTTTGTGAGGCACAGAAGGGACAAGGGATCAATCGACTGTGAGCCTATTGCCGAAGACTCCGAATCGTGCTCTCCAAAATGTAGCCAGCAATGGCAGTGGCTCGAGCGTTGGAGAAGGGAAAAGGGATCAGGCGGAGGAGAGGGGGAAGATAGAGAGAGAAGGGGGGAAAGGAGGGAGGTTGGAGGGGTTCACGCGGAGAAGAGAGGGGAAAAGAGAGAGTGTTTCTTTTTCTGCGAGTGAGCCCATGAAAAGTGAAGAGAGAGGAGAGAGTTTCTCTTTTTTTGCAAGGTGGACCCCATGCAACACGTGTCTCACGGTGCCTAATATTTTCTCGGGGCACCCGTGCCAAACTCACTTAGTTCGGCACTTCGCCCACCGAACTCGGCTGTTCGGCCCTCCTGCAGCCGAACCAAGTCTGTCTAGCATCAAGGCTATTGGATGGACCCCTGATCCGTAAATTTTTTCAAGCGGGACCTAAATTAATAAAAAAAAAAATTAGATCTCATTTGGTAAAAAGCCCCCAGTTGGTTGAGCAAGGCTTGATAGTCTTTGATAATAGAACACACCGGCCACGGGCTTTCTTCAAGACCCAAAACCCACCGTACAACTGATAAACAGTCAGTTTCAATCTTCACCTCCTGCTCTAGAGTGCCAAATCCACCGCGATCTACTTCTGCGTTATCTTTTCATACCTTTTCTAGAAGCTCTAATCCTTCCCTTACTACAAGGGTTTTTGCTGCCGCAGCCGATGGGAGTTTTCTTGCGAAGCCTGATTCCAAAAGGCCAAAGGAGTTCCGAAGGATACATATAGCTGCGGTTTCCCTATTTCACTACACCATAACACGAGGATGTTTAGTTTCAGTCTGCCTTGTTGCACTCAACAGTGTTAAAATATTAATAAAATTGATTTGGTCATGATTTATGGTAGGCGCCGAGAAGAATGAAGACAAATTCGCAAGTAGTTAATGAGATGAACTATTGAAGCATGTGATTTCCTCCATGAAAGATCACGAATGATTCAAGTGCATTTATGGTGTTTTTTTTTTTTCTTTTTGACTTTGTCTCTTGTCTTTTGCATTTAGTGATGAAGGCATTTAGTGTCTTGTCTCTTTGTCTTTTGCATTTAGTGATGAATGCATTTAGTGATGAAGGCTTTTAATGTCTTGTCTCTCTGTCTTTTGCATTTAGTGATGAAGGCATATAGTGCCTTGTCTCTTTATCTTTTGCATTTAGTGATGAAGGCATATAGTGCCTTGTCTCTTTGTCTTTGATGAAGGCATTTAGTGCCTTGTCTCTTTGTCTTTGATGAAGGCATTTAGTGCCTTGTCTCTTTGTCTTTTGCATTTAGTGATGAAGGCTTTTAATGCCTTATCTCTTTGTCTTTTGCATTTAGTGACGTTTGTATCTTTCGACTTTTATTGTAAGTGTTATGTTATAAGAACGTGAGGGTGTATCTTGTATTTAAGTGTCCATCAAAAAAAGAAAGGAAATCCAATAAAAGATCTTTTTCCTTTCGATCATATGTGCCCATTGTTCTAAATTTTCAAAGTCACCTTATTTGTTTTGGTTCCAACATTTGGTATCAGAGCTAGAAATTACATCTACTAGTTCCGTTCAAATGCAGCTTCCAAAGCTGAATGGAAAGAATTTCAACAATTGATTCGTCCAGATGAAGGTTCTATTCAAATTGTAAGATTTGTGGAATCTGGTTGAAAATTGCTACAACGAAATGGCCGATGCCGAAGCATTCGAGGCTTTAAGAAAGGAGAAGAAAGAATTTTTGGTGGAGTCCCAAAAGAAAGATCAGAAAGCATTGTACGCGATCTTTCAACCCGTGGAAGAAACGATATTTGAAAAAGTATCATGTATGGAGACCGCAAAAGCAGCGTGAGATATTTTACAAAAATCCTACAAAGGCGATGATCGTGTCCGGCGGATGCGACTGCAAACACTTCGAGGTGATTTTGAGTCTTTACGCATGAGTGACTCTGAATCAATCTCGATGTATTTTGATCGTATACAAAACATTGTTAACCAATTGAGGGTTAATGGTAAAGAACACCACGATGTACGTGTCGTAGAAAAAATCTTGAGGTCTTAGATCAAAAGATTTGACTACATCGTTGTGTTGGCATCTGATTTTTAATCATCTTTTCACTTTTCAAATTAATAAAAAATCCATAAAAATTCATAAAATTAAAAAATCAACTTTATGGACCTTGGCCAATCCTAGGGAACCAATTTGACCAAAAAATGATTTTCCATATTTTCGGTATTTTTCAACATTTTTATTTTCGAAAATTAATAGAAAATTCATAAAATAAAAAAAAACCAACTTTGGGGATCTTGGCCAAGCCTAGGGAACCAATTTTGATCAAAAAATGATTTTTCATATTTTCAGTATTTTTCAACATTTTTATTTTCGAAAAATTAATAGAAAATCCATAAAAATTCATAAAATTAAAAAAACCAACTTTGGGGACCTTGGCCAAGCCTAGGGAACCAATTTTGACCAAAAAATGATTTACCATATTTTCAGTATTTTTCAGCATTTTTATTTTTGAAAATTAATAGAAAATTCATAAAAATTCATAAAATTAAAAAAACCAACTTTGGGGACCTTGGCCAAGCCTAGGGAACCAATTTTGACAAAAACTGATTTACCATATTTTCAGTATTTTTCAGCATTTTTATTTTTGAAAATTAATAGAAAATCCATAAAAATTCATAAAATTAAAAAAATCAACTTTGGGGACCTTGGCCAAGCCTAGGGAACCAATTTTGACCAAAAAATAATTTTTTTCCATATTTTCAGTATTTTTTAATATTTTTTAGAAATTAGGAAAATATTTGAAAATAAAATTACATTTGAGGCCACAGAAATATGAAAGAAGAGTCAATACTTTTGTTTTAATTTTCTCTTCATTTTGGCCAAAGAAAATTTGCAAAAAATTAATCTAGAATCGGGAATTCTTTTGTTAATCTCGTTTTCAAGTTAATTAAAAAAAATTGCAGAAAATTCATGTTAGCCTTATAATTTTCGATTTTTGCATTTTTAGAGTTGTGACATTGTCCTCTAATAGTCTAAATTTTTCAATGACCTGATGGTGCATTTTTTGTTGTTGCGTTCGGTTTTCCGAATTCAATTTATCATGTAATGGGTCTTTCATTGGGGCCAAGTCTGACCATGAGTGTAGTCTCAAGATCTTCCCTGTTGGAAAACTTCTCCTCTTCAGATGGTGGCCTCTATTCTTTTGTCGTTGATCAGATAAACTCGGGTGGAGTCCCTCATGATAAAGGCACATATGTAGAGAAAAGAAGATAAGGGATCAATTCTTGGATCGGATATCCGAGTCTCTCCTCCTCTTGAATTATTTTTTGTTTTTCCTTCTGCTATCCTTGGATTCCACTCGCAAGAGATGATACACCTCAGAAGTTGAGAGAATTGTTCCACCGAAAAGAAGAAGAAAGAAGCATCGATCTCGTGAAGAACAGAAACAAAAAGTGCCAATTGTAAAATAATAAAGGACGGCCATCATCATCAAAGAAAAGAGGGCATCATCATAATCAAAAGATTAAAACGAAGGGTAGTCTTCATTTCGGTGGTCAAAAGGAAACCGTTAGAAAAAATTTTTAATGAAGCTTTTAGGAGGAAAAGAAATAAAAAAAAAAAGCACGAATGGAGCACAAGTGAAAGGGGAGCGGAGGTTATTATCAAGGAAGACCTCGGTGGGGAACAGAAGGTAGTGGGAACTAAAAAGAAAAGAGGAGGTTCCGCTGGTGACCATAAAGAAAGGAACCAAAGATGACGGTCTGGCTTTTCAAAAGGCAATGACCTCAAAAAAAAAAAAATTCCGGTCTACATCGGTGTTTCTTCAAAGGTTCGAAGCGTTCTTGAAGGTTAGGAGGCGTAATGAAGCACAAGAGTTTCTTTCTAAGTGCCGAAGATACATATGTAAACAGGGAGATGTTTTGGATCTCTTAGGTTCAAAGTCGAAAGTCACTGTTGCCATGGCAGTTGCATAATCTTGTTTTCAAGAATTTTGGCTGGAAAAAGAGTTTTCATGGCATTGTGTTCACTATTTCGTGTCCTTAGAGTGGCAAGCACCTCGATTTTCTAGTAGATGAAGCATCAGGCCGACCGCATGCTTTTGAAGAGTTTGATTAGCAGGTGGAGCAACCTTTCAAAGAGATCAAGGAAAAAAAGACCAGCGGCTATCCTCCCAGGGAGGTCCCACCTTCCAGAAAAAAAAAAGATGACATCTCCAGACAGGTTCTGGAGGGGAAAGACACGTTGGATTGGGAGAGCATGGGACTGGAGTGGAAACCGGGGGCTGCCATGGGGAGTGAAGCGACTGCAGATGAGCAGAAGAAGGGGAATGGGAAGGAAGGAAGGGGGCACTCCTTCATGGCCAACTTGACGAGGAAGCTAATGTCAGGGAACCTGGATCCATCCTAAAACCCCAAGGATTCCAGTGAAGGTCGAGGGGACATCCAGGAGCGAAGGAGAAAAACTAGTTTTCCTTTGAGACGTTCCGGGTGAAGCTAGTAGCCTCCGCGACCCCTATAGATCCACGACGCCCTCCATCGCGTCATCAATCTGTGCAAATCAAAGAAAGTGACGAAATTGATAATGGTTCTGACGTCAAAGGTACCATGAGGCGAACGTCCAGTGTCCAAAGCTTGATAATAGGTACACAATCTGAGACCTCTGATCAAGTATACGCCTCAGATGAAGAAGAGAATAAAACAAGAAGAGGTGGTCACACCCAGGGAAATGGACAATGATGAGTATGAAATGCTCTCTCTCGGATGGAGAACTGGAAATGGAGAATTAGAGAGGGAGGATTGAAAATGGCTTCCAGGAGCCAATCTTCCGAGGAGGGACCCAAGTGCTCTGGATCCGATGGGGGTTTGTCCTCGGATATGCTGGTGCCACTCCTGGTCTTCTTCTTCCCCTGATTCCCACAGAGAGCTGGTAGAAAAGAGGGGATAATCTGACTAAGGATCTTAGAGGGCTTCAAGGCTTCCGTCCCCTGTTCTGGTGCTGCACGTCGAGCCCCTCTTTCCCACTTCTTCTTTCGTTTGAGTTTCTCAAAACTGAGTCGTTAGTGGAGTTGTCTTGGTGGTATGGAGCTAGAGACGGTATTCTAAGTACAACTGGAGGGGTCACTTTCATTGCATGAAGGAAGCTTCAGCTTTTGGGAGGTCTATTCCGAGAACCCATCACCAGCCAACATGTGCAACGGTGACGAGCAAAAGAAACCAAGACACTTGCACTGGAGAGATGGAGAGCCGTCTCACGCCAACAGCAGTCCAACGATGCGCTCGGAGCAGAGCTTCTCATGGACGATGGCCACTGTGGAGCATCTCTTGTTCGTGGTTGGAATATATAAGAACACACTGTCGATCAAATTACAAGATTGCTATCGCCTTTAGTTCCCTCGAATTATTCAGGACCTAAGAGTCATTTGATTGGTCGTGCTCCGTCTCCTAATGTTCTTCTCGGAATATCATCGGCGGATTGTGTTTAGATATTCTCTCTGCATGACTTGGTTCCACAGCTGGCTGCAGCATTGATGCCAATCCATGAAATTTTTGGGTCAACTGTTCCAAATATCTCGTGGGCTGGTACTTTAGGGGAGGAAATATCCTCTCATGCCGTGTTCTCAAATGCATTTACACTCCTTCTGAGGTTGTGGAAATTTGATCATTCACCTTTTGAATAGGTGATGGGAGATGCGCCACCTGTGGAACCATTTTTTTTATGGATTCCTTTTCAGAGCTTAAGCGTTGGTATAGGCAGCATAAAAAATGTATTACTTCTACCCTATCTGGTCTTGTACAATGCACTAATGTACATCAGATTGTAGATGCCCTCCTCAGTAGGATGTTCAGAAAGATAGGTAGAGGTGGTCCTCTCAAGCCTACAAGTTCGAGGAATAGTAATTCATCCGGGTCTGCAGTAGAGGAATTGGCAACAGGACTCAAAGTTCCTTCTTGGGCTTCAGAATTTGGCGTCTGGCTCAACGATGCTCTTCTTGGAGGAAGATATGAAGATTTCAACCATTATGACGAGATAGCACTACACGCCAAGAAGGCTTAACCATGGCCAGATCACTTTTACCCCTTACACGTAGCGATGCGCATCGCAGTCCAGTAACCACAAATGGCTTTCTTAGCCTTTTTGATGCTTCTCTTGGCCATGGCTGGCTGTTCAAGCACAACATCCTATATTTGTAGAGACGGGTGAGCGATGCAGCTTTGCAAAAGACCCGGGACCATGCTTGTGGAGTCGGTATTGAGTGTAGCCCAATTCTCCAAAATGGGGCTTGTTACAACCCAAACATTGTCAAAGATCACTGCAACTATGCTGTGAACAGCTACTTCCAGAAGAAAGGTGAAGCCACCAGTAGTTGTGACTTCTCTGGGACTGCCACCACTTCAGCCTCTATTCCCAACGCGACTTCTAGATATGTGTATCCTACAAATGCCAGGCTTGGATGGTTTGGCTTCAAGGTCATTTGAATACTACAAGCAAGGTGCTCGTTTTGCCAAATGGAGGACGGTGGGGTTGTGGGGGCGCTTAGCATTCGTTGTCGCGTCCCTCTGCTCTTGCAGTGAAAAGCTGCGTGGGGACTTGCACTATATCCTCCTGTTTCTCGGATAATGGCCTCGTGCCTACTGTGGAACCCGAGAATTCTTCTTGATGGAAACCACCTTATCCAGAGGCGTCTCGGTATAGAGGAGTTATCAAGGCATAGATGGATCGGCAGATATGAAACTCATCTTTGGGATCACAGAAGAAGTAGAGGCAATGCAGGAGTTTCAGGAGGTGAACCACGAGCGCGGTAGCTCTTGAAAGTAAGATTCTCGAAGTGAGGAATGAGAGATAGAATCTTTCTATCTACTTCCTTTCCATGAATCTTTTAGCGCCTTGAAGCCCTAGAAATTTCGCAGTTGACTTCCTTCCTTTACTCAAGACCCCAATGGCTGATCGCGGCGGAGTCTTCCGCCCCATCGCTCCATCGCCGATTGCGGGGAGCCAAGCGAGGTTGCCTTCGAAATAGGGCTCGGTGAGCAAATTCAGCTTCGTATTTGCCTCGAGACTAACGGCAGACGTTTCATTACTCCTCACAAGTGTAAGGGGACGTCCATACTGTTCACCTTGAATGTTTGGACCACTGGCGAGCGAATCGAGAAGGGTTGCATTTGCCCATTGCACCACTTGCAAGGCCCCTTATCATTTGAGAGTTCATGGCGGTTGCTTATCGGGAGTAGTGGACTTTGAAATTTCAGTTCTTTGTTACTAGAGACATCGTATTTGTTTTTCCGCCGTCCAACTTGTGATCACTTCTCTGGCATACTTTGTGGCTTTGGTAGATGGCTACCAGTATTCTGGCTTTGGCATGCATGGGGTTTTTAACAGCGGACTTAACTTTCTACTACATTTGTGGATCATTACTATTCTTTGCCTTCTAGGGTTGTCTGATTGCTATCGTCACTTGCCTATGATTGGAGAGTCCCGATGATTTGGCTTAGCCTTGTTGGGACTCTGTCCCATATTGCTGTCCCCATCCTGGTATTTGTGCAGATTGCATTTATCGGCACTCTTTGTATGTGGACTGATTGTACCACCCCTTTTGAGAGCGGTGCAAGTACAACAACTGAGTGTGGATGTTTAGGAGGCGCTGGTAAAGCGGGGTTACCCCTATTGTCTTGGGGCAGATTTTAGGGACGACTCCAGGTGTAGGGCTAAGGGATCTGAGGAAGCGGCTCGTGAGCTCAAACCGAATCGGTATAATCCGAATCGGTATAATCGTTGAGCTCAGCATGGCAATTCTCATGAAATTCAAATTACGAAAGCAAGCTTCGTCGTTATCGGTGAGTGTTCCTTATTCTAATTTGAATATTCACTTGTATATATGTTTGTTTCTAGCATATCTAAATTATGTTTGCGTCAATTGTCATGTTTTAGTGATTGTTTTTGTTATCATATGATTTGCATATTTTGGTTTATTATTGTTCATACCTTTGCTTTTATTTAATTCATGTAAATTCTTACGGTCAAACAAGTCAAGAATCTCATTTCCTATGTTATAAATAACAATTTATATAAGTTAAGACTTTGGGATAATCATTTTCTAATTAAAATCAAATGTTATAGGCATTAGACCATGTTTTCACCAAAACTAATCGAAAAAAAAAAATCAAAAAATAAAATATTTTATTATACACATATTAAAATTCCATAAAACCATAAAAAAAATATTCCCGAAAATTCTGAAAAATTTCAAAAAATTAGGAAACTGGTATTTCGACGGTGACCAATCC
>JAGVVM010009194.1:0-13563 GCA_019149425.1 Psidium friedrichsthalianum
TCTAATCATCCTGCCAAAAGAGTTTGCATAGCACCATAATTGCAGGAAAGCAATCAACCCTCCATCGATCACTTGCGAATGCTACCTTGTGCATAAGAGATTCGGAAAAGCAGTTCTGAATTTAAGGAACACAAGCAACTGCCATAAGATTACGTCGGTGGAATATAGCTTTTCTTTCTCTCTCGGAAGCATCACAGAGTGCATGCGTTACTCATGTTGTCTAACAATGATATCTGATGGCCAGAATAGGATGCTCTGACATCATATAAAAGAGAGTTTAAGTTTTGGTGTACAAAAGTAACACGTTGACTCCATGTGAGGGTGTCCATAGAATCGTAACATTCCGGCCACAGACTCCCTCCTCTCTCTCTCTCTCTCTCTCTCAACTGATACTAGAAACTATATATATATATATATATATATATATATATATATATATATATATACACAGTTCTACCTCTACACAGTGAATAGGACAGGCCACTTCAACTAACTTAAGAAGTTTTTTTTGTCCACAACAAGAAGTACACAACATCAACTAATGCTCGTGTTATGCAACTAGGATACTAAAGAGCTTAACTGGAATGTTGAGTCAACCCCAATAAGGAACTTGTTCCTAGTTTGATCTCACAAGCCAATGACTAAGCATAAACAGGCAAAGGGTGAAGGAAGTGTCACAAATTCAAGCCTCAAAGAGCAAAGACTTTCTTTGTCAGTAGATACCCACTCACATTCATCCTTCACAGTATTCCTCCCCATCTAGCGAGATACTAACTGGAACTGGAACAAAACATCTAGGCTTAGTTTAGAAGTCAAAATGGTCCAGTTGATAATATTCTTCTAGCTCTATATCACAAGCAATTACTCAGGCCAAACATTTCTGCTCTAGAGATACTCAGTAACCATCTGCCAGACAGCAATTGGGAACCAAAGTTCATGACAATCGCACAGGTCGCATAAGGAGCCTCACGTCGTTGCCAAAAACATTGCTTATCAAAGTCACCAGCTTAAAAGCATAAGGACGAGCTCACTGCAAGAATATTAAATCTTGCCACCCATGAATACATTCACATGCTTCTATCGTACACTACGCACACAACAAGGAAGAATGGTTTAGGGGGAGAAATATGTAAGCATTTCAATAAATCTGACCAGCTATATAAAGGGAAAAGATAAGTCAACAAACATAAAAGGTCAGTCACACAGTATGCGAACTTCAGCTTAGCCGGTAAAGAATGAGAAAGCATTGCTCGGAAAGCACCACAATAGACTCATCAGTCAGAGCCCTGGCATGAGAGAGTTTGTGCAGATAACACTATTTAAGAGTACTAAGATCAGCTCAACAATCTCACTGATGATTACTTTAGAAGGAATGGCTCAATCAAACCATCAACAAAGAGTTAAAAATGCATGATGTACACAAAAAGACATGAAAATTGGTCCTGATTGTATATGGGAATACAATCCCAATGTGGCTTCAAGACTTCGCATGTATTGGAAGCAGAAGTGATGAAAAAGATACTATGCCAATGTGACGCACACACCTACCTTTATAACCAAGAATAGTAGCCCCAGCAACAAAACCGCCAACAGCTCCATTGATAAAATCCCTTTTCATCCTCTGATGCTGCCCAACAACTGCTCTACCCCGATGTAAACTCCACCAATAGCAGCAAATGTCATTCCATAATTACCCATCATCCTTAACGTCCTTAATAGCCCAGGAAGAGCAACATTTCTCTCAACGCGAGGCACGTCATGCCAAGTAGCGACAATGGTCCCCCAAATAGTTCCGGTAGCAAAACCTGTGGTCGCACCTTGATTACTTTCATCATAGGAGTGTCCTCATCCTCCAAGTACCTACGTTCCGCAGGGTCCATGGCTTTCTTTAGCTGGACAAAATATTCAGCATATGATAAGAAACAAAGAGAAAGTTGAACCATAACAGAAACAAGGCAAAAAAGAGAAAAAAATTGATCCCCATGGAAGATGAAATAAAAAATTCTGGAGAAGAACCCGAGCCTTTCTCAATCTGGCCCAAACACCAAACATAAGAAGGTCGTTCTATGACCTTTGACCTAATAAAAAAATGATCATATTACAGCTTGGTCCTAAAATTTCACAGCACTAAGAGGTTAAATGTGGAGCAAACACTAACAATCCCTTATCTCTTCTCCGAAATCACAGACCACTAATTCAAATGATGAATGTCGCCGGCGAACAGACCAAAGCTAAAGAACCGAAACTGCGAATGCCGATCAGGATATTGGACTTGAAAAGGTCCCGTTTGCTTTGAGTAAGAACCAGGAAAACAAGGGACAGAAGCAAGTAAATCAACCGCGGAACAATCGAATCCAACCCCAAATTCACGCCAATCTAACCTAGAATGTCATAGCAAAAGAATTTCAGCGGGTCGAATCGAAGCTAAGACACGAGTGCGAATTGAGAACGGATCGAATAGATGGTGGGACCGAGCGTACCTCTTCGATCAGAACTTCGGCGAGAGAGAGCAGAGCAGCACTGGGCAAGAAGAAGCGAAAAGAAGAGCTTATGAAATCGCTCGAGGCTCTGATTCACTCTCTCAGGAGCATGAGTATCGTGCGTAATGACAATTATACCCTCTCCACTCTTGTATCTATATATGTTAATTCCATTATCCGCCTGAAAGAATTTTGCGGATAAAAATACTTATAAAACAGAAAGTGGACCGTCATGTGTAAAAACATCTTTTGGGAGTCATGATAGAGAAACTGTTATTTTCGGATAAAATGTACATGTGTCGATTCGGATGCATGTGTCGATTTCGGATGCACGTACTCTTTTGTTGAAGGTCATTCGATTTTTTTTTCTGGGAGTATGACGTGAGTTACTTTAATGCCGTAAGCTTGGTACTCGAACATTGGCGCCGAACATTTTCTCCTCCTCTTCTTATCCTGAAAAAGCATGGGCACTTTGCGTCATTGATTCGATAACTATCTTTATGTTAATCTAGCCTCCACTGTCCCTCGAGATCGAGAAGGGATAATATAGGAATATTCACTTGTATCTATCGACTACGCCTTTCAGCATGATCTTAAGTCTTGACTCACTCTCCGTGGACGAACCTTGCAGAAGACCTTTAGGGTTTATGGAACATTGGATTCTCGTCAATGTCTGCGTTACCCAAGCCGACATTTTCACTTCCACTTCGTCCACCCCTGCCCTTGCGGTTGCTTCCTCTGAGGTGGAACGCTCCCTACCATTATATTTTTTATCCCATAGTTTCAACAGATCGTTCAACTCCATTCATCTCCGATATAAAAGCGCTCGATTAGTGAGCTATTACGCCATTCTTTCAAAGATAGCTGCTTCTAGGCAAATCTCATGATTGTCTTTGCACCCCTCCAACCCCTTTTATCACAGAGCAGAGTCATTTAGGGCCTTAGCATCGCTCATTTCATCAATCCAGCATTTTCATATTTTTAAGGCATTCAATACATCCGAGAAATTGAGCAAAGAAAATATTTCTTATGCTTTATCTTGGAAAGGACGGTGACGGATGGTTGTTATTTTTAATGACACAATCAAAATATATTTTTGAAAGATTAGACAATGCTTATTAGCTAGCGCCCATTTGGTTCAACATTGCGATGAACTTTGAATTTCTAAAGTTCATTGAGCAAATATATAAATATTTTGACGTTTTTTTGCTAAATTTTTGGAAAAATGCAATTGCATTTACTACAGATCCCTCATCCATCCTCCATTTCGAATGGAAGTCCCAAACATCAGGCAATTGTTTTGGGCAAGCCGGCCCTAAAACTTGAAGATGGTCATTGGCTGTGCCCCTTTTTAAACGATATAGTTTCCGAGAGAGACTAACCTCATAATGGTCAATAAACACGGTTAAAAAACCCAATGAGCCCAAATATAAGATTATTTACGATGGAACCAAACTTGCATCATGGACCTGGTATTTAAACGGTCATTTCTTTCCTTCAAAAAAGCAAATGACAATTTTGGTAATTGAATCTGTCAGAATATTCTTATTAAATTATAATTTCATTTGACAGCTTAAGCTTTTGAATATTGAGCTCCACAAAATCTCACGTTCACTCTTCTTCTTGGAAATTACGTGAGCAATTATGGATGATGAAATATGCCTACGGCATTCCCCATTAGCCCTGATGAGAAACACAGTCGAGGAGATCTAATTGCAGACTATTTGGGTATGCGGATATTGAATAATGCCCCCCCCTTCCCCCCCCCCCCAAGTCATCCCCCCCCCCCCCCCCCCCCCCCACCCCCCCCCCCCCCCCCCCCCCCCCCCCCTCTCCCCCCCTTCCCCTTGCCCCCCCTCCTCTCTCTCTCTCTGTCGTTCCACTTGCTTCTCCCCTCGCTCTATCCTTTCTGTTTGCACACACGTACGTGTTCATCAACCCAAGAAGAAAAAGGTGTTTTCTTCGTTTGTGCAGCTCGTGCACTTGATCAGGTACTTGCTTTCTGAAATCTTTGTGCTGGCAGTAGTCGGAGCAAAAAGTGATCTTTAGCTCATGATGATCCTGCCCTCACTTGGTGTCTTTGATGAACCACTTAGGGGGTGTCTACATAATAGAAGTTGAAAGGGAGGTTCACTCATATTCAAGATATGCCAGTGAGGTACATCTCTAGGCTGTGTGCTTTTGTCATTAGCAGTTATCAACCACCTGAATGAATCTAGATCCTATCACCGATGAGAACCGTGCTAGCACTATCCTGAAGAAGCAATCCCACATTCCATCATGCGATTCTGTGTGGTAACTGCAAAAAACTAAGTAGAACTCGCCCAGTTTTTTTCTTTCCCTGCTTGGGCAATCGAAATTCATGGGAAGTGGACCAAAATGAAAACAAAAGAACGGTTTTCCATCAGCTCATTGAGAAGAAGGATCAGATGACCAGCTACTTGTTGCAGGTGAGGCCAGAAGCGCGTGTGGGTCGAGCGGAAGGATCTTTCACAAGGTTCAAGGTCACGGCCATATGTGACATTGCCTTCCGTAATGCTGATCCTTTCCACCATATACAAAAGAGATTCCACTACTTCAAACATTGCCGGCCGGAATTCCTTCTCAGGCTGTTCAGAAGATGCAGAAAAGCAAAAACGAAGTTATTCAACTACTTGAACTATGTAAGAATTGATGTCAGAGCACCATCTCCTCCTTTTTTTCCCTTCATTTAAAGTACAGAGAAACCTGGTTCTTGAGCTGTATATTTAGTGCAAATTAAACTTTACAGGAACAGGCTTTGCATTGTCCTATAGATTTCCAGTTGCTCGAGTTAGAAGAATGACACCTACCCGTATGCAGACGGATATGATATCAGCCAATCGGGAGAGAGCCCGAAAGCTGAGTGTTCCTTCAACGCTTTTATCGACCATCTGCTCCAAGTAATCACGGTCATGAAGCCGGTATGAAGCCCAGTTCACCAGGTATAATTCTTCCCTAGGCCTTGAACTGTGAAAAGAGACGAGACAGCTGAGAACTAGGGGTAAAGATCCGTCTTGGCCCCCCTCCCGAAAGGAAAATATTCACCCTCTTTCACCTGTCGAAAGGTCTCCTCCCAGTTAACAGCTCCAGAAGCAGCACTCCGAAGGCATAGATGTCACACTTAGTGTTATCAATGCCTGGTTGACCATGTTCAGGTGCGACATAACCGCTGTCTCCAATAGCAATTTCAGAAGCCTAGTTTTGCATTATCTTCCAGTTAATAAAGTGAATTTAATTTCTATTTCGGTCACTCGATTGAAATTCTGGTCAACGCATTTGCAGTAAATGGAGAAGATTTTCATCGAATCCGTAACCTTCTCAAATTATGTTCAAGCACAGGTGATATCTGCCAAAATCACCGATTCCTGTCCAAAGCTATAAAAAATTGTTCATTGGATGCAATGTCATATCAATTATGTGTGTACCTTAAGCTTGACGTTTACAGCTCGTAAGTGGCCTCAGAACAGAAACTCCGCAATCACATATACGTGGCCTGACTCCTCGTCAAGCAAAATATTGCGGGCCTTTATATGCCATGAGAAATGGGAGGTGCAAATGTGGAGTGCATGTAGCTGAAAATAATAGACCACAAGAGAGAGATCGCTGTTTAGGATGAGATGTACGAGGAGGAAAGGATGTTAATGTCCAAAACATGACAGAATCCTGAACCACTCTGCACATGATTGATTAATCAGCTGCATGATCACCAACAAGCAGACTAGCTAACAATCCCCAAGGGCACGGACTAGTTGTCTAAAACTCATGTATTCTGCGCAGCAGTCAAAACTTCGAGCTTGTAGGTTAAAAATCTTTTAAGGCCATAAGAAATACTCACTCTA
The DNA here is from genome assembly GCA_019149425.1 of Psidium friedrichsthalianum. Classification (NCBI taxonomy): domain Eukaryota; kingdom Viridiplantae; phylum Streptophyta; class Magnoliopsida; order Myrtales; family Myrtaceae; genus Psidium; species Psidium friedrichsthalianum. The sequence continues at coordinate 6,341 of JAGVVM010009194.1, forward strand.
ATGCCTGCGCGACTCCAAGGGCAATCCGGACACGTGAACTCCATGATAGAGGCTTGTACTTTCCGCCATGCAGAGCATCTTCGAGGGTCACATGTCTCACGTACTCATAGACCAGCAAATGCAGTCCAAGTCCTGTGCAATAACCTAGAAGTGGATTATGTTTGGGTGCCTCAATCTACAGATGGAGCAGATCACATCCAAGAATTGTTCTTCTTCATGGAGAGACAGTGATGCCATGTTGATGTTCTCCACGGCCAATATCTGACAAAAGAAAAGAACTTAGATTCAAACTTTCATTGGTACTATTTCGCTACTGCAGTATTTGAAGGTGGTTTGACCTGGCCATCAGGTAGCTTAGCCTCATAAACAGGGCCAAGGGATCCTTCGAAGATAAGGTTCTCTTCACCGAAGCCTTTTGTGGCGAATTGAAGTTCTGCAGCATTGTAAATCTTCACACATTCAAGGGCTTCACATTTCCTGGAAAAGCTTTTTCTATTTCCTTGACCCGCAAGGAGAGCAAGAGGTACAGGCCTTGCCCTAACAGTTGGTGGTGGGATACAAGGCAAGATTGGTGGGCTCTCTTCTGTCGAGGAGCAGTTCGTTATCAGGAGGGACTAGATAATTAATGTGAATTTTGAGGAATTCATTCATACATAGCAGAGATTTCAAAACATTAAGAAATATCTGAACTTGACTAGTATATCCTTGAAAATTTAAAAGAGTTCACCTCTGACAGTTCTGAGGGATACCGAATTAAATGAGATATTTGATCTGTCCAAGAGTTTATCTTCCTGAGCACGAGCTCGATGGATTAGGATTACAATTAGAAGAGCTGCACAGCTTGCTACCAGAGTGCCTCCACCAACTATGCATGCAATTCCACCAGGGCCCCATTTTCCCTTCTTGTGCGAACGTGGTTTACGAGAGGGATAGTTCTCAACAGCACTTGACTGTGTTGTTGGAGGACTACTAATGTTACCGTGGAGAGACATATTTTGAAAAGGAAAGTTCCATGGTGGAGATTCAGCTCCATGGAAATTATTTCCACCGATCCTTACAAATGAATATGGAAAAAATCGATAAATTTTGTCTCTCACATGCTACCAGCGCACAAAGAGAATGATGACTTAACTGAAAGTTTCATGACTTACCATAGATTTGGTATGTTCTGGAAATTCTCGGGAATCACACCACTGAAGTGATTGTCCTGTATATCTCTGACAACAGAAGCGGGAACAAGAAATCAAAGAAATGGCAGGCGGAAAGACATCAAGAAGAGGCTAGAAGGAACCTACAAGTCGATTAGAGGAAGGTTTGCCAGTAAGATCACTGCTCCAGTAAATGCATTATTCTGCAGGAACCTGCAAATTAAACCATAGCGTTATATGAGCACAAACTGATAAATGCTCAGGCATGCATCAACTGAAAACACTATGAGGAATGATAACCCTCACAGTCCAGTAAGATTTGTCAGGGACTGGAACGAAATAGGCAGATCGCCAGTGAAGTTATTGTTCGAGAGATCCCTGTGATTGTACAAATTATTCCCATTAAATGAAAATGGCTCAATAAGAAACTTGAATCATTAGGGAGCATTGAATCTTTGTGGCCCATGGCAGTAAATCATGCGACTAGAAACGCAGGGAGCAATCAAGGATTCATTAGCAAATTAGAAGAAAAAACGAATGGACCCAATATGGTATTTGTGAATAAGATAATCCGTTGTGCTAAATACTGTTGGGATTATCTAATTCCATGTGTTCCAAACAGCACAGAGAAAATTGGTTAAAAAGGACAACAACACAGAGGCAAGAAAATCAAATTCAGGATTAATAGTACATTCTGAATCTGAAATAGTGATCGACCTACATTTCTTTTAGATTCAGCAGTCCAATGAAAACATTGCCAATAGGTCCAGATAACAAATTGTGGCTCAGATTCCTGCAAGGAAGGACTTCGAAATAAGGATGGTGCAAGCATGAAAGAAAGCTTGTCCTAAGCAGGCGGTTGAAATAAGATCATACAGGTGCCGCAGATTTTTCAAGAAAGGTAATGAATGTGGAATGCTCTGGATCAACTTGTTGCATGCTAAGTTGCTGCACTTGCAAGGACCGACATCAGTGCAAGAATTAAGAAAGCAGCCGTTCCATTTCTAGCGAGGCCACTGTCCAGTCAGTAATACCAATTTTGACAGGAGAAAAAAAACTGTAATCTTACAGATGAGTAACATTAGGAGGTAGACCATAGGGAATATCACCCTGAATGTTGTTGGAGCTCATATCCCTGGCAAAACAACAGACAAACATCTTTTATCACGATTTCTGTTGTAAAACCTAACTTTTATTTTGCAAAGGCCGCTTACAGTTGCTTCAAATTGTGGAAATTATAAAGCTGGCCTCCTAGAGAACCACTCAGGTTTAGTCCATCGAGTTTACTGCACAAATTAGTAGCCAATGGGAAATCAAAAGCACGGTCTAAAGACTACACAATGTCTATATGATCCATACAAGCCAGAAAGAAATTGTTTCATCTATAGAGTTGAACTGCGTTACAGGTAAATCACAGACGACCCGGAGCATGCCACTCCTGTCCATGATTCCCCACATGGATCACCTCCATCCGGTCTCCAGCCTTTCAGCTGTGCAGGGTAGTTCAAGGCTGCATATAGCCCATGAAGTGTTGTAGCTGCATAGACAACAGAGAAGGAAAAAGCAACCCAACGAGGAAATTAACTAAAATTCCATGCAAAAAAGTTGAAAGCATAACGAAGTGGAAGAAATAACCAATTGAGACTATCAGGCAAACAATCAGACAATCCGTTATTCCCATTACTCATATCTGTGAACATAAGAAGCCCGGTCATCTTTAGTCTCAAATAGCATCAGATGTCCCCAGCAGGCTCGCAATTTGCTGAACAGCAACTATCCTTGGGAAGCTTCGGTCGTATGACAAAAGGTGGTAATTGCTATAAAGGCAGAAAGATCTAACCAATCATTCGATTCGACTCAATGAGGGCCACATGATCATTTTGCAGATGACTCGAAGAGTGTCAAAATATAATCATGTAAGTCGAACGAAACTAAGGGAAAGATTACCCAAAATTCTTATTAGTAAAAAGGGCATTTCCAGAAAAGGCCCGTGACTTCAAAATATGCACCTCGCCGTCAAAAGTCTGCGTCCCTCAGGGCGCAAACATTCCTGGTATGTTCTTCTCGTAAGATTAACGAAACAAAATTTAACCCCTCTCGATCCTTAACTTTGCAACCAGACGGAGAGAGAATGCCAATCGATGCTACAGCAAGATAACCACACCGTGCTATAAGCAGTTCGAGATGGATCATCGAACAATAAGTACCATCAAGAGGATCCGTGAATGCGAAAGTCCGCAAATCCAGCGACGCCAAAAGCACGGCCAAAAGGAGAAACGCAGTCAGGTTGCATACGGCCATTCCTTCCGGAAATCAAGTTTTCTTGAGCCAATATGCAGCAGGAGCCTTGTCTTTGTTCGTTCCTTTGAAATCAGGACCTTCAAAGGCGCACACGCACCAAGTTGATGAACAACAAGATGAGTCGCTCTGCTAAAGAGAAAGCGGGGAAAAGAAATGGAGGAAGATAACGAAAGAGAGGTGGTTTCTTGCGCACCGGATACGAAGAAGCTGAGAAAGCTCTGTGGATTGCGAAGGACGGAGAGAGACAGAAAGGAGGAGGAGGTGGAAGAAGATGAAGTTCGGAGAGTTCGGTTTTGAAGAAATGGAGGGAGTTCGCAGGTCACTACTCCGTTGTTTCTCGCCTACGCCGACTCGCTGCTTAAAATCGGTTATGGAGTTCGGTTTTAACGGTTGCGCGCCAAGGCGGGTTTTTTTTTTTTTTTTCCGGTGCGATCGCTCCCACGGATCTCACCCATACATCCGCAATTTTCCATGTGTATTTGCAAAAACGTTCGTTTTATCATCTCCTCCCGCTACCGTCCATCTTAATATGGACGTTCTCTCATCCATCGCCAACGCCGTCATCATCCAATTCAGTCATCGACAAACGTTTCAAACTGGAATGTTGCGCCTCTCAAAGGACCCGAGTTCAAACAGATCAACCCCAACTCCTTCCGTCGCAGCTTTTCTGGACCTGGACGAAATCATAGGCCGACAAGTAATGCGGACACACAGCCACACATTGCCAACAGGTAAATCTACTCAGCGCTGTGATAGCAATAAGTTCCTCCGGCACGAAATTTGCATAACAGGAGCGTGTGCTAATGCCTGCTATGACAAGCCATTTTCCCACTAAGGAGAGTGGAACTCCAAGTTAATTACAGAAGTTTGTGACTGCATGATAATGCACAACCAAGAGTCGAACTCACATCCGACAACATGTGTTTAATACAAAAGCTAAGTCCTAGTTCAAGTTAAGGCCAATGCCTCGACAAAGCCTGCCTCCGGGCGCATAATCAGGACAGACATCATGTCAGGTGTCTATCAAAACCAAAAAGGACATGCAGTCTGATGCGCAAAAAAATATTCTAACTCCCCAATGCAAGATAACCCAACATAAACATGACAGGGTCACCTAGAGTGACCAGTGCGCCTGGTGGGTGGAATCATAAGCCCTGGAGGGATCAAGCTCCATGAATTGCCTCCTGCTTTGTTGAGACATCTCCATGTCCCCAGAGAACTGATTGCTAAGTGGCTGCGAAAACTGGCCCAAGCCCAGATCAGGAGCTAGCCCAACGGAGCTCCCACTGGCTTCGTTGCCCTTGAAGGCCCACGCCAAGCCAGGAGCGGTGAAATGACTGGCCGAACTATGAGGAGGCATCGGCTGAGCCAGGGTCGAGCCCTGGGGTTGCACCATGTGGCTCGCCCCAAGAGGTAATGGCTGGTTTGTGGGGGCCCATGGTTGATTTGACAGAAGAGAGAGAGCACAGGTTGAGTCAGCTGCTCCAGTGAAGCATCCGCCAGGAGGAATTCCAGGAGCAGGGAAAGCTGTCGTGCCACCGGTTGAGCACTGCAGGAAAAGGTCGGAGGGAGGGTTCTCAGGACTGCTCTGCCATGGATGCGGATAGAGCTTTCCTGGTCCAGGGATGAGATCTCCAGGTGTAGCGCGCTCAGAAAAACGTGGACCTGACCATGCATGCTTTGGGTATGCTGTGAAATCCATCAGAAAACTACCCACTCCGGTAGTGTTATCTGTCCATGTAAGCATATCAGAAATTTGTACTCACCACCAACACAGCCATTCAAATATAGAAGTATTCCTATTCGTGACAAATGTACACCAAAGGAAGAAAAGAGAGGGTCGGGAAGGGATGATCCCTCACCAAATATAGAGGATGGAAGTCGCCCATAGCGAGAGGAGAGTAGCGATCCGGGTGGGGGCTTCCTCCGGCGCTCATTATGACCAGCCAAACGTCTACGACAGCTTCGTTTTCCTTGGTCAAATTCAGTAAGCTGATGGAATCTGTGAAGAGACTAGAAGCGGAGGTGTTAATCCATACCACATGAAAAGCAGCATGTAATCATCTTCAATGAGCCAAACGAGTAGAATGAAAGCAAGAGAAAAGCAGGTGAATTTTCTACCCCAATTCCCAATAGGTTACAGCATAATCTACAAATACTTATCAAACTAATCAGTTGAATAAAGTCAAGGCCTCCATATAGCAAAGGAAAAGCCGGATTGATTTTGCTGCCCCGAGAGAGAATCTTCTAAACAGAGAAAGAGTGAAGCACTCAACCAGGCACATATAGTCGACTAAAAAGGTTCAAAACAAGTGCAACCAAGCAGTAGAAACAGCTCACTTCAAAATAGGCACAACCCATCAACTTTAGAGGACGTACATAGCAGAGTACTAGTTCAACAATAAACTTGCTATTTGGTAACCACGGCCAATCTAAAGTTCAGTCAAGGTTTATATATGATTACACATGATCAAGACTGTAGCCTAGATACTGCATGCTAAACATAAAACTGAATTTTAACACCAAAGCAGACTGACAAAGTCAAATGCTTTGTAAGCACACAAATGCTGTGCTTCATCGAAAAAAATGAAAATATGAACTCTGCAGCATTAGCTTCTCTAATCGATTCTAATCATACATCGCTCACTCCAGAAAGCTCATAGCATAACCAGCGGAGGAACTAAAACTTCGACCCATCAGAGCGATGCTTTTGGCACCATATGTCAAATAGAGCAACAATGAGGATTGACCTACTTATTATTGTGAAGGGTACCCGTAGTTCCCCAGTTTGACATTCCTATACAGGACTTTTTTATCTCAGCACTACTCGAGTTGCTTTCTCTTTCACAAAGCAAGTAAATCATGACAAGAAAATTTAAATGCAATCTCTACTGAAAAATGCAATATCAGCACATGCATCTCAAAAAGACGGGTCATAATGCACCAAGTGTAGATCTGGCTGATCTGAGCCCCTCGTTGGTTGCATTAAAACTAATAGTACAAGCCCAACTCTCTGTCTAACATTATCCACGACCTCCCAAGGACTTTGCCAATTTAGTGCTTCTTCCAACAAACTTATGGCTTCTGCATTCATTACCAAGCAACACTTGAGGTTATCAACAATGCAAGAGTTTATTGATCTTTGCTTACTGAAACAACATGCAGAAGCTTTCACTCACAATCTTGCATTACAGCCTCGTCATAATATCTATTGCACAATACCATTTCACAATTTCTTTGATGTAAATTTCTTACTTAACCGAAAACAAAAACAAACTATATTATAACAAGTGTGGGTATTTCATTACAACAGATTGCTGCATGAAAGAAGAAAGCACATAAAATATTTCACGCACAAGCAAACTGACAAATTAAGGAGACAATACAATAGTACCATCCACGGAAACAAATGAGTTCAATCAGTCAATTCTTTGTTGCTATCTCAAACAGAAGCATAATTATCAGAAAATGTGGATCATTTATCTTCACATGGAAATGCATTGTTTGCAATTCATGTAATCTCATGAAATTTAACATGTATAACAACGGTTCCTCGATTACGGCTGCCATTCCAGCCAGCGCAGCCAACTAAAAACATGGTAAGGCAAAAAAGATTCGCTGGAATCTGGGTTAATTATATGGAAATAGAAAAAAAAAAAAGACCTCCATAAAAAATAAAAAAATTAAAATACCTTCTCATTATGTTTGTGGACACAGAGATAGATTTTCTTTCAGGGCATATATATTAAATGCATTTCAATTCTTCACGATTCT
>JAGVVM010009195.1:0-28798 GCA_019149425.1 Psidium friedrichsthalianum
ATCAAACGGATCATTGGGCCGCGGCGCACCTATATGTGGGTGTAAGTTAGAGATCCAACCGTGGCTACACAAATGACTGGATGACCCGGCACTGGAAGACAATGCCAGCGATCATTGGCAGTCCCATGGACCTGTTAGTGTTGCGTAGCTCGAGCAGCACTGACGTCTGGCTAAAGCTAAAGAAGTAATGGGGTGAAAGGCCAGGATTGTTTTATATTCGCCTCTCTTTTGGTATTATTTATTTTTGACTGTGACTCTTTCTCTAACGGTTTGGGGAGGTCTGAAATTAGGCAGAAAAAAAATAACCACGCCTATTAGAAGTGAGCTAAGTCTGTGGGCTTTTATGAGCAGATATCACTCATGCTTCTTTGGAACGCCTATTAGACCGTGAGAGTACAACCACTGAAAGATTATGGGCGTCTGGATGGCCGTACGAGAATTGGCTGTGATCAGATTGCAGTGAGAATTGCCTTAGGGGTTGGGTCGTCCATGACATACATTCCCCTCTATCAATGACCGGGGGGGGATTCATTCGCACTATTTTGCAACTATTTATAATCTTTCCTTCTTACGCCTGCACGAACCGAATAGATGAAAGAAAATAATAGCCATGAGGGTCTTAGAGCATCAATCGTTCTCATTTTGCCTTCATGTTATCTGGACAAGATGTCTATTCTATTGTGAGAAACTCAATCTCGAAGGAGGGATCTAATTCTTGAGGGCTAAAAGCATGGGATTCTTGTCCGAACCCTCTTTCTTTGCTCTTGTGAAGAAAAACTCCCACAGTGAAAGGAAAAATTTCTTTCCCTCTTGATTGGCGGCACCCCCCTTGATTCTTTCTCTCCGTGGCTATATTGTCCATTGAACTAGGAAAGGATGCACGCCGATTTTCTGTATTGTCCCTGCTTTGTGGTGCAGCTCCGATACATTTGGGAGGGGCTTAGAAGTAAATACACAATCGAAACCACTTGCTGACATTGATTTTGTCATCTTCCTCTGCTTGACTTATGACAAAAAAATGCTTTTTTTCTTTTTTCCCTTTTTTGATTCCACAACGGATGAGTTGGTCTTTGTCCCACGTACAATTGAATGTTATTTACTGGAGTAAGGAATGTTGGAATTGATCCATAGTAAAAACAAGCCATCCACCATGTCAATTTTTGAAAGTGATTACGTTGAAGTTGATGGCCTGTGTTCCCCTCTTCAAAAGACGTTCTTGCCTTTTTTCCCTTGATTAAATTCCCATAGACTGATTGATACACTCCGTCATATACAAGAAGTTGGGAAGAGCACGAGAAAGACGGAAACCTCATAGTAGGCTCTTGATCGGGGGCGTCTTCCAGATATCGATTGGCTCCTAACTATATTATCAGTGAAATGATCTAACCTTTAGAGAGAAATGGATTGCTGTGTCTAAGTTTAAAAAGTAGCATTTAGAAATGTACCGAGATTGATGTCTTCATCCGACAGAGCTAATCCTCATGGTTCACAAAATCTAAGTGCCACTTGTTTCATGCACAAGTTTTGGAAAACTCAAAAAATAATTTTTATCACTTCACTAAAATATTAAAACATAAATTATTATCGATAAAAGTTAAATTTTTTTTGTTCGTAGATCATTTCACTCTATTGTTTTTAATTTTTCTTTTGAAATTGTTGATGTTTTTTTTTCGAAATAAATAAAAACTGGCAGATTTTAAAAGAAGCCAGCGTTGTAGGGTGCATGTAAAAAGGAAAATGATAACTGTTGGGATATAGGACGTTTATAAACAATGATGAGTGGGCCTAACTGCATGAGCGCCGAATCTTAAAAGGTAGAACTCCGGAAGCAGAAAAGAGGGTCCACACAATCCACGGTACGGCTGCTTGCCACAACCCTTCACATGGGATGATTTGATGTCCCTGAAAGGGGGTAATCCTGAATAATAATGTGAACGTGAGAACGTGGCGTCACACCCTTACCTTACATTACTTTTTTCTTGTAAGAAACCCAAAAATTCCATTTCTTATCCTATACCTGGTCGCAAAGGGACAATTGGCGCCCTAAAACACACATTTTCACGCCTTCCTTATTCTCTGTGTTTCAATGCTCGGGCTGGTGTTGCCGTACCTACGCTCTATGTCATTACTCATCAAAGGTGCTACTCTTGTAATAACTTATTTTTTGGCTACTGAATTGCTGGATATATCACCGAGTACGAGGTGACTATTATTGACATTTCTGGAAGAGGAAGACTGTTTCGAGCCCTGGCCTGAATGCTTTTTCTGGACTCATTCTTATCTTATGGAGTAATTCCAATTCCTCTTCCGAGAACATTCGTGAGCTATTTTGCAGGTATCAATTGGGCGAATGTAGAATAGGTAAAACGAAAAACAAAAGAAAAAAAAAAAAAAAATGAAATATAGATTGTGAGGTACGAGGAGGAAAAAAAAAGAAAAATGGGGGGGGACGGAGGGGAGGGGGGGAAGGAAGAGAGGGGGGGGGGGGGGGTAAAGAGGAGGAGGGGGGGAGGGGCAACGGGCGATAAGGAAAGGAAAATAAAAATAAACTTCCAAAATAAATCATTTACCCCATACCTGACCCCAAAACAGACCCCAAACTTCCATCGGCCGGAAGGGGCAAGGGAAAGAGGGGAGAGAAGGAGAGGGAGGGGGGGAGAGAGAGCGGGAGGCGGGGCGGGGGTCGGAAGGAGGGTAGGGGAAAAAATACTAAGGGGGGAAGGGGGGAGGAGGAAAACTCAAAGGGGTAGGAGGGCGAGCGGAGGGGTGAGAGGATAGGGAAGGGAGGGGAATAAGTGGGGAAGGGACTGAGGCCGGGAAGGGATGAGGTGGGGGAGGAGCTCGAGAGCAAAGGAGAGCCAGGGCATGGCAGAGAGAAAAGAACGGGGGGAGGGGGAGGGGAGAGGGGGGGTGAGGAGCGAGGGGGAGGGACACACGGATTACAGCCTCAAAACAAAAATACCCCTACCAATAACCCACACAACAAACCCACCCAGCCAAACCCCCTCACGCCACCTACCACCGACACCCCCACCCTCACCCCCTGGCACCCGCCATCTCTTCCCTCATATCTTGCCCCTCAAAAAACAAAACGAACCCTTCCCCCCTCCCTTTTCCCCCTCCCCACCCATTCCCCCCTACCCCACTTCCACCCCCTCCTTTTGCCCCCTCCCCTCCCCTTTCCCCTTCTCCTACTCCGGCTCTCTTCCCCTATCATCTCCCTTCCCTCCCCTCCCATTCCCACATCCCCCCCCTCCCCCCGCATTCCCCCACCCCCCTCCCCTCCACCTCACCCTCCCCCCCCCCCCCCCCCGCTTGTCCCCATCTCACCCTCCACTGCCCCGCCCCCCCCCCCCCCTCCCCTTCCCCCTTCCCCCCCCCATCCATCCTCCCCCCTCCCCCCCACCCTCCCCCCACCCCCTCCCCCTCCCCCCCCCACCCCCCCCCCCCGCTCCCCTTCCTTCCAACCCCCTCCCCCCCACCATTCCCCTTATCTACCCTCTTCCCGCCCGTACCCCCCCTCCTCCCCGGCCCCCTCCCACCCCCCCCCCCCCACCCCTCCACTTCTCCCACCCTACCCCTCCCCCCCGCCCCCTCCCCCCACACCCCCCCCTTCCCCCCTCCCCTTCCGACCGCCCCGTCTCCCTTCGTTCCTCCCCCCCCTCTTCTCCTCCGTCTCTTCTCCTTTCCCTCCCCTCTTGCCACCCCCTCTATTCCCCCCCTCCCGCCCCCCCCCGGAAATTTCTCGTTGCTTCCATATTTCACCCTTTCTTCTCCTCGGCTGGCCCCCCTCTCCTCGTCTCTCTCTCCACTCTTCTCCCCTTCCCCCTCTTCTCCCACTTCGTCTCCCTCTATCTCCTTCTTTCTTCTTCACATAAAATCCATATCCGGTACAGGATGTGCTTTACTACCCATACATAGATCTTTTTAATGTTGCAACTGATCCTCTGAATCGAACCCCTGAGCAATAAACCCTAGGAGGTTACTCCATATAAACTTCTTCACTAAAAGGGGAACTAGGATACAGAGCATTAAAATGTTCTGTAATTCAGTGTTTTAAATAAAAACCAGAACCGTCCAAACACCAAATCTCATATCAGCTGATGCCGAAACCAAATTTCACGTAGGAGAACTGCTAGTTAATAAATGGTGAAATAATAAAAAAGGGATAAATTAAACCACAACGCAAATATATTACTAAAAGATAACCCCTTTTAAATCAAAAACAAATAAATGCATCATTGACCACACTAAAAAGATAGCTGAATAAAGAACTATTAAACAGATATAAGCTACATATAAGAATTAGGTTTAACATCGTTTATAATGTTCATCGGTAGAAAACAACAGGTAAATCATCGCAGTATGCTAATACCACGCGAACATTCACGCGAAGAAATGATAGAAAACTGAGAGATGAGCCCAGGACCATCAAACTAAACAAAGAAAAAAAACAAAAAACACACTATAAAACAAAATACCCCAATAGATTGTGAAAGACGTACATAAACCAACAAAAATTGTTATCTTCTAGTTCGTCAAAATCCAAATTGTCTATATTTTTTTCTTGAAGGAAAACCCTCTCATTTTAAAAAAACACAAAATTATTTTACAAAATAAAAATATTCTATTTGAACCCTCAGTATAATAAACTATTTAGGCAGGGTGGGAGGAGTGAATATTCTAATTACAACTATTGTCTGTTCTATATTTTTGTTATTGTTTAGAGTATGTGATCATATCAAGAACCACGCTAGACACCATAAGAATTTGTTTTAATCAGCGGTCCATGAATCACTATTGGATTAATCTATAACTCAAAAAACACGCTTAATATTATCACATACTCCACTGTAACCCTAGTATATAATCAGTTACCCCCTAATTAGAAAAAGAAGTCGATGTGAGTCGAAGCCATTATAGACTATCATCTAATATAGTCAGAAGCAATAATAGGCTAATAAATTGAAATAAATAAAGTAAACTAAAGAGAAGAGGGAAAAAGAGAGGGGGGGGGGGGGGGGGGGGGGGGGGGGGGGGCGGGGGGGGGGGGGGGGGGGGGGGGGGGGGGGGGGGGGGGGGGGGGGGGGGGGGGGGGGGGGGGAGGGGAGGGGGGGGGGGGGGGGGGGGGGGGGGGGGGGGGGGGGGGGGGGGGGGGGGGGGGAGGGGGGGGGGAGGGGGGGAAAAAAAAAAAAAAAAGGGGGGGGGGGGGGGGGGTGGGGGGGGGGCCATGAAAAAGGCATTATTCACCATCAAGCTGAAATAAATGCCCAATTATTTGTGGCATCAAGAGAGATCCACAAATAACACAGAAGTGAGCTTCGCGATAGGAGAGAAAGTCCCATAAATAGTCATCCCTATCCTGAGCATACCCTTCGCAAACAATCTCGCTTTAGAAACAAGGGAAACCATCAAATTACTTTCACAGCTACACCCACTACAACTAATAGCAATTTTGGCTGGAGACAGAGTACCATTGCCAAGTTTGATTACCTTGTAAAGGCTTTAACTTCTTTTTTCCATAGCTGTCCTCCAGCGAGCCTTGTAATACCTCCATATATAGACTTGGGGACAGAATATTTGCCAGCAATAGATAATAAAAAAAGGTCAAAATACGGGGAACCGAAGATCTCTTCCGAGGGAAGAGGGGAGAGGGAAGGGGAGGCGGGGGGGGGGGGGGGGGGAGGGGGAAAGAAGAGAGGGGGGGGGGGAGGGGAGGAGCGAGGGAGGGAGGGGGGGGGAGAAAAAGGGGAAAAAAGGAAGAAGGAGGAGGGTATAGATAGAGGGGTAAGGCAAGCCTATTCTTGATTGTCTGTGTGGGATGATATTATCATCACGGGAGATCACTATGGTTGTCTCATGAGCGGTTAACTGACCGTAAATGTATCGGAAATTGAAGTCTTCAGATTACTTAGGAGTTTTGGGAAATTCGTAGGATTTAGGGAAATTGAGTTTTTTCTTCAGAAATGAGTGTCAACATCATAGAAATATATTGTTCTGTCACAGAGAAATTGTTATGGATTTACATACTGAGACAGAATATGTTAGGATCAAAGCCTCCTGATTCACCCATAGAATAATGGTTAAACTGGTTGTTGAGGGAGAAGAGCTTTTTGATAATCCCGGAGATTATAACAGATTGTAGGCCAAACTAAATTATCTCATAGTTACTCGACTAAGACATTGCCTTTCTAGTTAGTATGGTGAGCTAGTTTCTATCTTCTTCTCGAACATCTCAACTGGGATACAGTAAATTCAAATTTTAAGGTACTTACAGAAGACTCCAGGGAATGAATTATTTACCAAAACCATGGTCTACAGTAAAAATTGAAAGATTTTTTTGATGCTGATTGGGCAAGGGTTTTCAAGTGATAGGAGATCAACTACTAGATATTGTATCTTGGTGAGAAAATTGGTGTCATGAAGAGTAAGGAAATAAAGTGTTTGTTTGCCCAAAAAAAAAAAAAACGCAATCTAATTGCTGAGTCAGCATACAGATTCATAGCACAAGCGACATGTGAATTAGTGTGGCTGTCAAGCAGTTTACTAACTGAGTTAGGCTTGAAATCTTCAGTTCCTATGCTGTTGTGGTGTGATATATAAGGCTACAAGTGCATAAGCTTCCAACCCCGATGTTTCATGAGAGAACAAAAAATACATTGAGGTTGATTGTCAATTTTATGTGCGAAAAGCTACCAAGTGGAATAATTCTTCCTAATCATGTTTAGAACTGGTGAATAACTTGCTGACATTTTTACTAAACTTTGATCACATGAAGGACTAGGAACATATTTGTAAAAAGCTGGGCATGATGATATCTATGCTCCAACTTGAGGGGAGGCGTTTAAAGTATTAGGGTAAACTTATCTTTGTGATTTTAGGGTTTATTGGGATTACCAATGTATAAATACCACTTTATTGAATATATGAGAATAACTTTTTCCTCTTAACATATGTAAGTTTGGTCCTCTGATTCTTCTCTCAATAGTTGCAACATGTCTGGAGGCAAATCACACCAACCAACGAATCATGAATAAAGCACGATGATGATGATTGCGATGATGCTGCTAGGGGCTTCAAAACTAGTTGCTCCGTTTGCTTCTCCTTCTGGCGCCGGTTCATGACAATGGTAATAGCCTCTGGTGAAATAGTGGACACGCCTCCTTGGTGGCCCTGCCCAACTGCACTGTCACATGTGGCAACTTTATCGTTCATACCCTTCGAGATCGGGTCCGGCTGCTTCCTTGATGAGCTCTTTGAGATCGAGTACCACCGTGGCGATAACAGCACTCTTGTTGCCATGTTGAAAACCTCATGAATGTAACAGTGCTCAACGTTTCCCCACCTGTGCCAGACTACTCCAGAGGCTCCTGATGGATTCATCGAGGTCTCTCGGCCAGTCTCTACTTCGAGGCCGAACCTGCGAAACTACAAAGGCGAGAGCAGGGAATGGCAAACATCCTAACACCGTTGAACTTGATGGGGATTCCTTCATGTACTTCAGACGAAGAATATGTTTGTGTCCCGTGGGTGCAACAACCTGGCGTTCATGGTCAGCCTCAGCATGAAATCGGTGATCGTTGGGCTGTCAGGTTGAACATGTGCTGGCAATGGGTGCTGGCAGCTAGGACGACTGTGTGAATGGGATCGGTTGCTGCATGAACACGATCCCCTTTGAGCCATAGGCGTATGGGATGGGTTTCTAGGCAAGATGGTCATTGATAGTCACCGACAGATCGTGCAGTTAATGTGAGCTCTTGTTCACTAATCTAAAGCTTGAATCCCTGATCTAAGCTCAGAATGCCAGTTTGATTCTCAGCATCACTAAGTGAGAAAATGATCTCACTGTTGAGCTACCTGTTTGTTATATTTAGCTGTCATGAATCAAAATTTGTAATCTAAGTAAGGACTAGTACATCAGGGTTACCGATCGGGAATATGATTTTGTCATGAGGGATGGAGAGTCCCTATCTCATGTTGGTGCTGGCAAAACTGAGTCAAAATTAATCCCTATGAACCGTCCACACAAATGCAGGTATGCTTTCTTAGCGATCAATCGAGGTACGAATTTCCAAGCAACATGACCGATACACGAGCCTTACCATCGCACGTGCCCGTGGCTCTCGAATGGGGAATCTCCATTGAAACATTTTCAAATGCAGATCTCAGATGGTGATTACTAATAAACCATTTTGGGTCCAGCTACTGGTGCGGCCACTACGACAGCTTTTTCTACGGTTCTGATAACTCCAAACCTTACATACAATACCGCTGCAAGTCTGGCTTTGCCTGTAACCCCTACATAATAGATGGATGTAAGGTGAGCCAGACCCGATATTTCTCGTCACTGGTGTGTTCGATTGTTTTGCATACCCGACTCGTATTTTGGATTATCGTCATTGTTATCAGATCAGTCAACTCTACATCATACCTTCCGAAAATTGTGATCGGACGAGGACTGGATCAGAATACGGACAGGGACCAGGAAAAAATTTCAATGAATTACTATATCCAGTTCTTCTGTATATTTGTCCACTTCATCCTAGTACATATCATTCGGCATTCATGTAGTCTATGAGTCTAACTACTACAGATGTGCTTAGACCCGTTAGGAATAAACTGCTTACGCACATACTACTAGGAAAAAGTTGTTATTGTACTTAACAGTGTTCTAAGAATGTTGTTTGTAACCTTTTTGATTGTTGGAAATATAAATGAGTGCTTAATCCCAAATGCAACTTACTACCAGGGGAAGTGCGTGAACCGACCTAGTTCATATGTCTGTGTAGGCAACAACAATAACGTGGCCATGATGGGGAAATGTTACACAGGAGATTTGAATCGATCTTCTAATGTTCGAATTCAACAAGAAAACTATGTAAGTCATGATCTTAGTTCCCCCGAAGAAATTAAGATTTCCCTAAAGCAATTGTTCTCAACTTTCGTCATGAAGGTGTTGGCAGTGGTTTTGAAACAGTTAGAATATGCCTCGATTTTAAGCTCAAAACGAAATTGCGGAAATAAAGGAAAGTTAGATATTTGGATATTTTGCAGATATCCAAAAATTGTTCCTTGATTGGCGGTGTGGAATTCAAAATTTGGAATTACCGTGGAAAGCAAAGTTGGATTCACTTGCCTATTTTCCGTGGAAGTCACTGTCAAACTTGGAAAGTCCAATATGGACTTGAAAACCATGATCTGCTAATATATATGCTTGTTGCAAGTCGGAATTCGCCTAGAGATAAGAATAAGGAAGAAGAATGAAGCTTGGACTTATCCTGACAGGTTGATCGAATCTTCTTGAGATATTGGCCTTGTTTTTTCCTCTGATTGACGTACAATATCTATCCATTCATGAGTCAGACAAAGAAGGGTAGAGAGGCGTGGGCCTTGTTTTTTTGACGTACATAAAAAAACAACGAACACCATGGCCCCAAGAAAAATTATTGAAGCGCCGTTTCTATTGGTGCTTGGCAGTGGGCGACTTTATAAAATTGCATCAATAGCTTTAGCGTTGGAGACATTAAATCTTGTAGTAAGATTTGTATACTTCTTTTTTATGAGATTGAGAGATCATTTCGTTAGAAATTGAGAGGTAAACACTGTGTGAATTATTAAATGTAATTAGGATTGGGAAATACTAAGAGTGTTTGAATGACTCGAGTGTGGTTTGTAATTTTCGAGTATTGCTTACTCTATAGTGGATTCGTTGCTGCTCTCCTCGTGGATATAGGTCTTTACGACCAAACAATGTACATCTAGTGTTCGATTTTTTTTTTATCTATTTATTATTCGATTGCTTGTTCCGCGCAACAATTGGTATCAGAGCTAAGCTTGTTTGAGTTGAAGCGAATCGGTAGTGACAAAAGAAGTTAAAGTGAAGATCGATAGATTTGAGGAGAAGGGCTTTGGTTTCTAAAAGATGCAAATTAAGGACGATCTATATCAAATGAAGCTGTATTTGCCTCTATCTAGAGAGAAGCTAGAGATGATGAAGCAAGTTGATTGGAATTTCTGGACAGACGAGCGACGGGTGTTATTCAGCTAACGTTGGCTCGTAACGTCGCGTTTAACATCATGAAAGAAAAGACCACTATGAGTTTGATGAAAGCCTCATCGGACATATACGAGAAGCCTTCCGCGAAAAACAAGAATTTTTGGACAATTATCCCTATTGAAAATATTTTGTTGTCAGGCTGTTTTTAAAGCAGAAAAGAGAAATCAAGAAATAGGGTCGTGAATGGCCAATTAAACGTGCAATGAAGTTCATTGGCTAAAGGAGCAAACCTGGAATTCGAAAAGATGAGGAAAAAGAGAGCAATGGGAGTTAGAGAGAACTTAAAAAAGGGTAAGATGAGGAGGAAGTTTAGGAATTAGAAATTGAGCATGGTGGGGAAAACGGTTTCTCACTCTCCTTTGATTATGGGAAAAAAGGATCAATACCTTAGTAATATTTTATGAAATAGCATAACTTTTACTCAAGTAACTTCAAAGGGTCAAAACTACTTCGTAAAGCATTCAAATGCACCTCTATAAGTATAATCAGCATATTTTCAAAATAACAAAAATGAAAATCCGAAAGTCACTTTCCATCTCTGGTACGTGCAACAAAAAACAAGCGGTCGGCTAAAACTTGTGAGACATTCACAGTAGTACACCCCGGTGAAAAGCTAGAGCAGACTAAAAAGAAATCAAGAAAAGATGATATTGTCTTCAATGATACTAGACGTAAAAAGAGTATATCAAAAGGGTACATGAATTTAGCATATCATCTCCGAACACTTCTATGTATAATTGACATTATTCCTTAACTCACATGTGGAGGCAAATAAAGAGACTATCCAGTTTCATAGCAATAGGAAATTGGACACAAACAACGACATGCATCTTCATCTCGGCAGATCGTCTAACCACGAAGTTAGCCCTACATCTGCTTCTGACCACATGATGTGGAGACCGCACCACAGACAGATCTAGTTCTAATGCGATCAATCTCTTCATCATTTTGCCGGACGACCACGGGATTTCGTAGTGACCGCACGCGCTCCAATTCCATGGCCACTTCCTTCATCGTAGGCCTGTACCTTCCATTAGGGTTTAAGCATCTTTTCGCCAAGTTAGAGACCACAATGATTTCTTCTTTCTCGCCATGCTCTAATACCTCCTTATCAAGAACATTCAACAAGCGGTTCTCCTCCATCGAAATGACAAAGTGCGTGGATAGGTTTATGCCCTCTTCCACCCTTGGTTGAGAATTGGCTTTTCTCCTGTTAATAGCTCGACAAGGACAACCCCGAAGCTATAGACATCGCTCTTGTCCGTAAATTGACTTGTTGGTAGTACTCCGGGTCAAAGTATCCAAAGGTTCCTCGCACCATTGTGGTTAAGTGAGTTTGATCTATGGCAATTGATCTGGAAGTTCCAAAGTCCGCCACTTTGGCTCGATATTTTTCGTCCAAAAGTATATTTGACGACTTGATATCGCGATGATAAACCGGTATGGCCATAGCAAAGTGCAAATATGAAAGAGCTGCAGCGACTTCACTGGCGATTCTTAACCGCATTTCCCACGAGAAGGGAAATTCCTTTTCTAGATCGTGAAGATATTGGTAGAGAGTTCCATTGGGGACAAATTCATACACTAGAAGAGGGACTTCACTCTCTAGACAGATTCCTAACAGCTTGACCACATTTCTGTGATTGATTTTAGAGAGAATAATGACCTCATTGACGAACTGCTCGGCCTGTCCAGCGTCAACAACTTTGGATTTCTTCACTGCAACAATCGTTCCATCTAACAACATTCCCTTGTAAACAGTCCCTTGACCACCCCTACCCAAAATGCGATTCTCGTTAAAATGGTCTGTAGCCGTATCTAACTCCGTTGAGGTGAATAACTTGCCTTTCTCCATGTGATTGTCTTCAATGGATGATAGGCACTGTTGCACTAGAAATCCGCCATTGCGTTTGAAGAATTTTTGCTTGGTATTTTCCTCACACCTTCCTTTTAAGAATTTGAACAACCTCCAAAAGACCAAAAGTAATATTATGCCTCCGACACCTGTGCCGATACCTGTATAGAAAAAAGTCGACCGCCATCATTTTAGGAACCTAGCGGATTATAATTGAGGAGTTTTTCTTCACTCTTGGATTAAGGTTAAGAGCACAGTTGAATGCACATATTATGAAAGTAAAATCTAAATTGAACAGAATGAATAATATTTTTCGCATTCATGCAAATAAAAGAAAATTGGTTATATAACAGATTTTGGGTAATTGTTGGGTTAACTCTCCATTTCAGGCCACCAAAAAATAATAATTAATTAAGACTTGTTGTGGGATTTACTCTTTCAAGAATTTGTAGCCCGCCACAACATACTGTTATTCTCACAACCATCCAAAGATTGTTATGCTAGCAAAACTCGAATGAAATTGGTGTACGCACAGAAGTCACATTCCATGATTAGGAGAAGAAAGGAGCATACAACGACGTACCTATCATGGTGATGATCTTATTGTCTACGCAGTCGTACGACCCTGATCGATTCACACACTTCCCTCGGCAGTTGAGGTTAGGATCTTCTTTGCACTCGTTGATATCTGGTGGACATGAAATGATGAATGGGATCAAACAATGAAGCAAAAATATAATTATTGAAGCTATAAATTCGCGGCTTTTTCGTAGGTTTCGAGCTCGCACATCATCCTATCTCGCTTGGGATAATGAACAAGGCCTATGCAAAGTAAAAGTGGACGTTCTATTCTCACCTTGGCATCCCTGGGGAAGAAAATAATTCCCTCTGTAGCCTTGATTGCATGAACAATATATTACACTATGAGCCCCGAACGTCGAGTATGTATAGCAGGAGGCGGAACTGTCATTGCCTCGCCCGTTTTTCTGCTCTCTCAGCAGGCTGTACTCATGGGAGGTGATCGCCCATTCGAGCATCACCGGAACGTCTGGCGGTAAGCTGTGCAAATCAGCCTGACCCCACCATGTTTTCGCGACCAAGAAGGCATACCTGCATCCTACGTCCCCCGGCGCTATAGTTTCGCCATTGAGAGTCTTGAACTCCGCATTGTATTTGCTGATAACATCGGGGATAGAAGTCATACAGCAACCGGTACCACTGGAGCACTGGTTGAACCCGAGAGTCCCGTTTCCGTCGCAGGAAGACTTGCATCCTACTATCGCCCTTGGGGTGTCGGTGCTGGTCATCAAGGCCAGGGTGTCACAACCTCCGGCGACAAAATAGTTGTGAACCTGGGAATACCTAAAGACGCTGTCGCTGGCCCTTAAGTCCGCGGGGGCATCATTTTTCTGGTTGGTTGAACAATTAAGATGGGAATACAATATGGGTTGGCTGACCTTAATGAGGCCTGGAGAGTATGAACTACTCGGTAGCGAGATATCTAACAGCACCACACTCAAATTCCTAAGTACCGGAGTAGAGATGCCGTCTGTTTGCTGGCAATCGATCTCGAACTGGGGATCCAAGAAGCAGCCAGGTCCGATTCCGAAAGGATACGGAATGTCCGTGAGATTGCCACATGTGTCCGGACAGCCTGGCCAGGCCAGACTCTGAGGAGATGATTCTGCTACACCTGCAAAAACAAGCATGGGAATAACGAAGGCCATCGCCAGGATCATCTTCTCCCCCTAGTCTGCTCCACCAGTTTGCTATTGCTAGGAAAGAAGAGGCTGATGAACCAAATTCGATGCCCACCACCGCTATTTAAATTGTCAAGCACCAGTTTCCCTGAATCCGAAAGGATACGAATTTTTGTCTAACTATTTTCGTAAGCATACAAAAAAAAAATCATTTATCTATTTTTTTTTCAAAATGATTGGCAGCCATAATTGACGGAGTCAGTGATGATCGTGGCCTTAAAAGTAAATTGGAGGGGAGTCTTAAACCAATACGCCGACGTTGGAGATTACATTATGGATCACATCACGGAAATTTCTCCGAAGAATGCGAAAAGGATTTTGCTAGTGTAAAGCCATACTTGATGGAGCTTGCGTGGGCAGCCGTCTATTATTCGTACGACTATTCCTTGCTAAGTATATATGGTGACAAGTTGATGTCACAAATTTCCAACAAACACACGTCGGTGATGATGATAGCCTATTTGAAAAGTAAATTGGAGTTGGGTCTTACACCTATACGCTGATTTTGGAGATTCCATTATGGATCACATCATGGAAATTTCTCCAAAGAATGCGGAAAGGGTTTTGCTAGTATAAAGCGATACTTGATGGGGCTTGCGTGGGCATCCGTCTATCATTCGTACGACTATTCCTTGCAAAGTAGGGTGACAACTGAAGTTGAAGTCACCTATTTCCCACAGACTATTTTCGTCTAACTATTTTTTTCTGTGCGTATTTTTTCTTTTTGTTTGAAACTTCACCGGACGCACGAAGAAGGAGCTGCCGGTTTGGCTTTTCGGTTGACTGGGTCAGCTGGTTGACCTGGTCGACCCTTTACCCCTTTTTTGGGCCTAAATCAAATTCTTCAATTTGTGAAATTTGTTGGACCAAAATTTAATTGAAGGTATGAGGATCAAATGTCGTAACTGGGCCAAAATGAGAAAAATTCTAGAAAAGACTCAATTTGTTATTTTTTTTAGGGACCTAACAGCAAAAATCTAAAAAAGTAGGTTCCCAATCGAATTTTTGAATTCCAAAGTCATTAAAATGAAATTGGAATTAAAAAAACTAATGATTATTTTTCATATTTTTCTGGTCACAAATTCTATTTTTCCTATTTTTTGGGCATTTTCCTAAATTGAAAAAAATTAAAAAGGGAAAAATACTAAAAATTATTTTTTTCAAAATTAGTTCTTTAGGCTTGGCCAAGGCTTTCAAAGTTAATTTTTCAATTTTATGAGTTTTTATGAATTTTCTATGAATTTTTTGAGAAAATGGATAATAAAAAACTAATTAAAAATCAGGTTGAACAATGCTCCTACCTATTCTCTAGATATAACAAGAAAGATGTACGGTCTAATGAGGCTACTATGAAATATTTACTCATGAGTGGGGCAAGCTATTCTATTTCGGTTCATGATTTCTTTTGGCTATATGGTTGATCTGGGATTGAGCTTCAAGAAATAGTGAATGGTCAAGATAGATCTAGTTGATCATTACCTAGTAACCCAGCGCTATGGTCGCTCGTGCAAAATTCAACTTATCACTTTGTTGCTTGAGGTAGTTCTTTAGGACCTTAGCTTTTGATCTATTTAGGGCCTGTTCGATAATATTTCTGTTCTTCTATTTCTATTTCTCGAAACAAGAAAAGATCAAAAATATATTTGATAACGCAAATGATTCTAATTCTGCTATTGTGAACAGTTTTTAGACAAAAAAAAAGTTCTTTCTATAAAAAAAAATCACTTTTGAGAATCACAAAAAATAAGTTGTTATTTAAAAATAAATTTAAAAATAAGTTTTAAAATTTAGCATAAAAATTGAGAATTTTTTTAAAAATTAATTTTAAAACTTAAAAATAATTTTAAAAATTTAAAATATTTTTAAAAGTGAAATATTTTAAAAAAAGAATTCTTGTCACTTGATTGTTTTTGAGAATAAAAATTTTATGCAGTTACTAAATGCGTTCTGATTTTCTAAAAACCATATAGGGAACAAAATAAAAAAAAAATGGTTCTAATCAGACTTATTTTAAAGGAACAGAAACATTACTAAACAGCTGCGTTGAGAGCTGAAGACGAGTTCAATGAAAACAATCAGAAGCTGTATCCACTTTTCCCTTTAAACCGTTCGAGACAAGAAGAACAAAAAAGAAAGCTCTGTTGGTGTTGGCTTGCCCAATTTGGCGTTCCCAAGTTTCCCCACGTAAACTGAAAACTTCTCAATGCTTTGTCATCGATTCCTTGTTTCCGCAAACAAAGCGGCAATCCATGGATCTTGAAAATAACATGGCCAACGACCCTGACCAACTACGTTAAGCAACATCTCTTATTTGTATTCTCTATTAAGACTGCTGAAGCACAAATTGCAACCGAAAAAGGAAAAAGTACTATGTTTTGGGTAGATCAAGCAGGGTTCCGCATCAGTATCATCCATCTTCGTCTATTTCTCCTTTTCTTGCGCGTGCATCTCAGCTTCGCCCATTTGCCAATTTCGCCCATTGAGTGCATTTGGATTCCACTGCAGTAAATTATGCATCTCAGCCCCCATTTCGCCATGAACAAGTTCCATTGCAGCTTGCCTCGTGCTCTTGCAAATCCGGGGGCATGGCGAGACAAAGTGTAAATGATGGCATGACTCGGATTGATTAAGCTCGGATTGACCGATCAGTAAGGACAGTATGGCCAATGCATTTAGTCTTTCCTCTCTACTTGACAAAAAAATAAAAATATATCTGTGCACGGTCGCTGTGATACTCGCTAAATCTGAAAAAGTCCATGAGTGCTTTGAAATCCACAAAAAGGTATTCATTGGTTGCACAGTGGGATCGCTCCAGAAAAAGTGTTTCAATTCCCAAGCTGTTCTCCCGTTTAATAGCTAGCCATTGAGATTTTTAGCAGTAATGGAGGGAAAAGGTGACATGCACGCACTTGAGGGTAACCCCAGTTACCGATAGTCCCGATGGATTTCGGTCAATTTACTCTAATTTGATACAAGGAGAACACTTTCTTGAAATTAATTAAAAATAAAAGCTATAAATAATAAAAATAATAAAAAACCATTTTTTTTTCCATAAATGAAAAATTAAAATTAAATTAAAATTAAAATTAAAATAATTAAAAAATAAAATTAAAAAAATAAAAAAAATTAAAGAAAATAAAAATAATTTTTTTCAAAAAATAAAATAAAATAATAAAAATTAGAAATACTAAAAATAAAAAATTAATTAATAAAAATAATTAAAAATAAAAAATATATATTTTTTTTCAAAAAATTATTTAAAATAAAAATAAAAAATAAAAAATCGAAATAATAAGAATAAGTAAAAATCAAAAAATAAATAAAGGAATTAAATAATAAAATAATTAAAAATAATAAAAATATTCAAAATAATAAAAATTACTTGAGAAACGGAATCATTCACAAAGTGTATTTTTTACCAAACGGTATTTACTCAAAGTTGCATCCAAATACATTTTTTTTTTTGTAGTTGATCAATTTCAATTCATCTTCTCTTTCATTTTTTTTTTATAGTTGATCTTGTCCATAATGAAAAATTAGGAACGTAATTTTTTTGCAGTTACCAAACGCGTTTCTGTTCCTTTTTTGTTTTGAGAATAGAAATTTTATGTAGTTAACAAATGCGTTTCTGTTCCCAGAAATCGTTGCCGGGAATAAAACAGAAACAAGTGTTTCTGTTCCAAAAGTTATTCCAGAAACAGAAACATTACCATACATAGCTTAAAGTTCTCCCGTTTAATATCTAGCCATTGAGATTTTTAGTAGTGATGGAGGAAAAGGTGACATGCACGCACTTGAGGGTAACCACAGTTACCGATAGTCCCGATGGATCTTCGGTCGAATTCCCTACTCTAATTTGATACAAGGAGGAACAAATTGCCATTCAGTTCAGACATTGATTTGGACTGTGTTAGCTATAAATAATAGGTGTTGGTTAAATATAACCAGGTTGGGGGCAATCCATAAATCATGAAATGGGTTCAGACTCTGATTCGAATCTGGATAAATCTTAATCGAATTCGAGACATTAATCTCGCTAGTTTGCCTTGTCACTAAAGTATGTTTTTCATTTTATACACGAGAAAAAGCTTTGGATTTCATCGCGGTGTGAATTTCACACATCATCTTTGAACATCACTAGTGCAAACATAAAGTTCACTAGATTAGCAGCCCTGGACTCAAAGTCTCAGCTTTAAGTCCTACATTCGTACTGCTCCAATCAACCGTGTGATCCCAAATAAAATAAAATTCCAAACAAGAATTTCCCCAGCATCCGATGCTATGGCAAGCACTTAAACCAAATAAATACATTTCCACCCGTAGCTTCTCACATCCCATATCTGAAATTTCTCCTTTACTCCCGATACATCATAGTTTACTAACTCACAGGACGATGACCAGCAACAAATCTCATGTGCGGGTCCAAATATGTCGAGCAACATTGCAATCAATCATTAAATATCTTTTGCCTACACAAAATCCTGTAAAGGGAGTGCATGAAAAGCTTAATCTATCAACTTTTGGGCATTTCTATAACCCACGTCCACCATGTCAACTACAACCATCCGGATGTAATAATAACCAGCAAGAAGAAATCAAATTACCATGGCTGAAAGAATAAATTGATTACTAGAAACTCTTTAAGTGCATGAAAAATCAGACCAATCAAAGTCGACACACGAGGAACACGGCATTTACGATTGTAAATCCCGACCCCCAGGTGCTAAACTCCGTCACCAGATATGCATCAAGTAATCACAACCCTTCTCTTCACTAACTTCTACAGTCAATAGTTTGTGCAACATCAAAAATCCAAATTCACATACGGAAAGATTCACCTTTAACATCCGTTTTGCTCCTAAAGTAACCAACGCAATAAAAATTACACTACTGAACCTAGATTGTCCTTCAAATCTTCTGCCAAAGGGCAGGGTTGCCTCCCAAATTCCCAGCAAGAACGCAGCGTTCACCTTCATTTTCGCTCCAGCAGGGCTTGCAGGCACGAATGAATGAGGGATATCTGAAGGCACCCGTAGCTTCAAGAGCTCTAGTTATGGCCACATTCATCTGTAAGCACTCTTAAAGTAAGGACGAATACTATCATTTCAGCACAAATATACTATGACATCATGATCCAATACGAGTAGTCCATGTGAACATCAAAGAAACTGCAAAACCATTTGAAAAATGACTCTTTCAAGCAAGGGCGTCAGAGAATGTCAATAGGAATTAAAGTATGATCTTAGAATTAGAATGTCAACACGCAGTTTTCGCGACTCAATCCTAACTCAAAGAGTCTGCATTCAAACTTAGTAACCACTCAAAACATCGATTTGTCAGAATCATTCCTAGAAAAGTTTGGGAAGAGGCATTAAGTCGACTACAATAATTAAAATAATCCTCCAGGGTACTCACAGGAGACATCCAAATCACACGGAAACAACAATATTCACCATAATCACGAACCCATACCTCACAAACAGGTCCCAAAAGCCACAAAATCCTCACAAATTGTTAACAGAAATTGAACAGTATTATGAAAACACGCAAAGATGCAACTATCAACATGAAACGCACCATTAACATGAAAACCAAGCCAACAGTATCAAGGTTAACAGAAATCGAACAGTATCCAACTCAACTTCGCGTACCATAAAATGCTTGAGTCGGGACCGGAGGAAGCTTGAAAAACTGCCTGTGAGACAAACACAAATAGTTAAACACAGATTGATACTCTAAAAACCATATCTAAACACGAAACTAACGGAAAACTTACTTGAATCCATTTTCGAAGAGAACCTGCCACATCTCCAACGCCACCGCGTCATCGGGACACTTGTTCTTCACCCGGCGGAGGCGCCCGCAGTCGTCAAGCTGCTTCCGAATCTCCAGGAACGCATGAACCTGCTCCAGATCGTAGAGGTCGAGGCATTCCGAGGTCCGAAGTTCTTCGATCATTCTATCCATTATGGCTTGGGCGGGAGGTAACTGTCGCCTGAAAACAGAGATGAGATGGGATGGTAAATAATTCGAGCGAATCGAAGATCAAAACATTCACTTTTTCTTCAGGGCTCGCATGATACGACGCTCCACTTTAGCATACTTAGCACACTCCGCTTCGGCATCTCCAAGATGGAGGGCTCTCTGTAGCTGCCCGGCAAGGTCGGGTGCCATGAACGGAGATGAAACCGGCGGACGGCGGGCAGCGTCATCAGGGAGGAAATAGTACTCCCTGTGAAAAGAGAAAAAAAAAAAATTATTCGCACACGTAAAAGAAATTTGGAAAATTACAAAATAGAAAGTCTTTTCTTTCTATTTTGTAATTTTTCCAAATTTCTTTTACGTGTGCGAATAATTTTTTTTTTTTTCTCTTTTCACAGGGAGTACTATTTCCTCCCTGATGACGCTGCCCGCCGTCCGCCGGTTTCATCTCCGTTCATGGCACCCGACCTTGCCGGGCAGCTACAGAGAGCCCTCCATCTTGGAGATGCCGAAGCGGAGTGTGCTAAGTATGCTAAAGTGGAGCGTCGTATCATGCGAGCCCTGAAGAAAAGTGAATGTTTTGATCTTCGATTCGCTCGAATTATTTACCATCCCATCTCATCTCTGTTTTCAGGCGACAGTTACCTCCCGCCCAAGCCATAATGGATAGAATGATCGAAGAACTTCGGACCTCGGAATGCCTCGACCTCTACGATCTGGAGCAGTTCATGCGTTCCTGGAGATTCGGAAGCAGCTTGACGACTGCGGGCGCCTCCGCCGGGTGAAGAACAAGTGTCCCGATGACGCGGTGGCGTTGGAGATGTGGCAGGTTCTCTTCGAAAATGGATTCAAGTAAGTTTTCCGTTAGTTTCGTGTTTAGATATGGTTTTTAGAGTATCAATCTGTGTTTAACTATTTGTGTTTGTCTCACAGGCAGTTTTTCAAGCTTCCTCCGGTCCCGACTCAAGCATTTTATGGTACGCGAAGTTGAGTTGGATACTGTTCGATTTCTGTTAACCTTGATACTGTTGGCTTGGTTTTCATGTTAATGGTGCGTTTCATGTTGATAGTTGCATCTTTGCGTGTTTTCATAATACTGTTCAATTTCTGTTAACAATTTGTGAGGATTTTGTGGCTTTTGGGACCTGTTTGTGAGGTATGGGTTCGTGATTATGGTGAATATTGTTGTTTCCGTGTGATTTGGATGTCTCCTGTGAGTACCCTGGAGGATTATTTTAATTATTTGTAGTCGACTTAATGCCTCTTCCCAAACTTTTCTAGGAATGATTCTGACAAATCGATGTTTTGAGTGGTTACTAAGTTTGAATGCAGACTCTTTGAGTTAGGATTGAGTCGCGAAAACTGCGTGTTGACATTCTAATTCTAAGATCATACTTTAATTCCTATTGACATTCTCTGACGCCCTTGCTTGAAAGAGTCATTTTTCAAATGGTTTTGCAGTTTCTTTGATGTTCACATGGACTACTCGTATTGGATCATGATGTCATAGTATATTTGTGCTGAAATGATAGTATTCGTCCTTACTTTAAGAGTGCTTACAGATGAATGTGGCCATAACTAGAGCTCTTGAAGCTACGGGTGCCTTCAGATATCCCTCATTCATTCGTGCCTGCAAGCCTGCTGGAGCGAAAATGAAGGTGAACGCTGCGTTCTTGCTGGGAATTTTGGGAGGCAACCCCTGCCCTTTGGCAGAAGATTTGAAGGACAATCTAGGTTCAGTAGTGTAATTTTTATTGCGTTGGTTACTTTAGGAGCAAAACGGATGTTAAAGGTTGAATCTTTCCGTATGTGAATTTGGATTTTTGATGTTGCACAAACTATTGACTGTAGAAGTTAGTGAAGAGAAGGGTTGTGATTACTTGATGCATATCTGGTGACGGAGTTTAGCACCTGGGGGTCGGGATTTACAATCGTAAATGCCGTGTTCCTCGTGTGTCGACTTTGATTGGTCTGATTTTTCATGCACTTAAAGAGTTTCTAGTAATCAATTTATTCTTTTCAGCCATGGTAATTTGATTTCTTCTTGCTGGTTATTATTACATCCGGATGGTTGTAGTTGACATGGTGGACGTGGGTTATAGAAATGCCCAAAAGTTGATAGATTAAGCTTTTCATGCACTCCCTTTACAGGATTTTGTGTAGGCAAAAGATATTTAATGATTGATTGCAATGTTGCTCGACATATTTGGACCCGCACATGAGATTTGTTGCTGGTCATCGTCCTGTGAGTTAGTAAACTATGATGTATCGGGAGTAAAGGAGAAATTTCAGATATGGGATGTGAGAAGCTACGGGTGGAAATGTATTTATTTGGTTTAAGTGCTTGCCATAGCATCGGATGCTGGGAAATTCTTGTTTGGAATTTTATTTTATTTGGGATCACACGGTTGATTGGAGCAGTACGAATGTAGGACTTAAAGCTGAGACTTTGAGTCCAGGCTGCTAATCTAGTGAACTTTATGTTTGCACTAGTGATGTTCAAAGATGATGTGTGAAATTCACACCGCGATGAAATCCAAAGCTTTTTCTCGTGTATAAAATGAAAAACATACTTTAGTGACAAGGCAAACTAGCGAGATTAATGTCTCGAATTCGATTAAGATTTATCCAGATTCGAATCAGAGTCTGAACCCATTTCATGATTTATGGATTGCCCCCAACCTGGTTATATTTAACCAACACCTATTATTTATAGCTAACACAGTCCAAATCAATGTCTGAACTGAATGGCAATTTGTTCCTCCTTGTATCAAATTAGAGTAGGGAATTCGACCGAAGATCCATCGGGACTATCGGTAACTGTGGTTACCCTCAAGTGCGTGCATGTCACCTTTTCCCTCCATCACTACTAAAAATCTCAATGGCTAGATATTAAACGGGAGAACTTTAAGCTATGTATGGTAATGTTTCTGTTTCTGGAATAACTTTTGGAACAGAAACACTTGTTTCTGTTTTTATTCCCGGCAACGATTTCTGGGAACAGAACGCATTTGTTAACTACATAAAATTTCTATTCTCAAAACAAAAAGGAACAGAAACGCGTTTGGTAACTGCAAAAAAATTACGTTCCTAATTTTTCATTATGGACAAGATCAACTATAAAAAAAAAATGAAAGAGAAGATGAATTGAAATTGATCAACTACAAAAAAAAAATGTATTTGGATGCAACTTTGACGTAAATACCGTTTGGTAAAAAATACACTTTGTGAATGATTCCGTTTCTCAAGTAATTTTTATTATTTTGAATATTTTTATTATTTTTAATTATTTTATTATTTAATTCCTTTATTTATTTTTTGATTTTTACTTATTCTTATTATTTCGATTTTTTATTTTTATTTTTATTTTAAATAATTTTTTTGAAAAAAAATATATATTTTTTATTTTTAATTATTTTTATTAATTAATTTTTTATTTTTAGTATTTCTAATTTTTATTATTTTATTTTATTTTTTTGAAAAAAATTATTTTTATTTTCTTTAATTTTTTTTATTTTTTTAATTTTATTTTTTAATTATTTTAATTTTAATTTTAATTTTAATTTAATTTTTCATTTTTTGGAAAAAAATGTTTTTTATTATTTTTATTATTTAATATTTTTATTTTTAATTAATTTCAAGAAAGTGTTCTCAATTATTTTTAAAAAATGTTCCAAATGTGTCTCTAAAAAGTGTTTCGGGAACACAAAGTAAGTTTTTTTTTTGTTTCTCATTTTTGCTCCAAAAGTGTTTTTGTTTCTCAAAAGTGTTCCCGAAACACTTTGGAATAGAAAACACTTTTTCTGGAGCGTTACCATACGCAACCATGAATACCTTTTTGTGATTTCAAAGCACTCATGGACTTTTTCAGATTTAGCGAGTATCACAGCGACCGTGCACAGATAATTTTTTTTTTTTTCCCTCAAGTAGAGAGGAAAGACTAAATGCATTGGCCATACTGTCCTTACTGATCGGTCAATCCGAGCTTAATCAATCCGAGTCATGCCATCATTTACACTTTGTCTCGCCATGCCCCCGGATTAACGCTGCAAGAGCACGAGGCAAGATAATTTACTGCAGTGGAACTTGTTCATGGCAATTGGAAATGGGGAAGCTGAGATGCACGCGCAGAAAAGGAGAAATAGACGAAGATGGATGATACTGATGCGGAACCCTGCTTGATCTACCCAAAACATAGTACTTTTTCCTTTTTCGGTTGCAATTTGTGCTTCAGCAATCTTAATAGAGAATACAAATAAGAGATGTTGCTTAACGTAGTTGGTCAGGGTCGTTTGCCATGTTATTTTCAAGATCCATGGATTGCCGCTTTGTTTGCGGAAACAAGGATCGATGACAAAGCATTGAGAAGTTTTCAGTTTACGTGGGGAAACTTGGGAACGCCAAATTGGGCAAGCCAACACCAACAGAGCTTTCTTTTTTGTTCTTCTTGTCTCGAACGGTTTAAAGGGAAAAGTGGATACAGCTTCTGATTGTTTTCATTGAACTCGTCTTCAGCTCTCAATGCAGCTGTTTAGTAATGTTTCTGTTCCTTTAAAATAAGTCTGATTAGAACCATATTTTTTTTTTATTTTGTTCCCTAGATGGTTTTTAGAAAATCAGAACGCATTTAGTAACTGCATAAAATTTTTATTCTCAGAAACAATCAAGTGACAAGAATTCTTTTTTTTAAAATATTTCACTTTTAAAAATATTTTTAACGTTTTAAATTTTTTAAGTTTTAAAATTATTTTTAAAAAATTACATATTTTTAATTTCCCCAATTTTAATTTTTAAAAAAATTCATTTTTTGAATTTTTATATTTTTAATTTCCCCTTTTAAAAATTTTAAAATTTTTATGCTAAATTTTAAAACTTATTTTTAAATTTATTTTTAAATAAAAACTTATTTTTTGTGATTCTCAAAAGTGATTTTTTTTATAGAAAGAACTTTTTTTGTTTTTATTTTTGGTCTAAAACTGTTCACAAGAGCAAATTAGAATCATTTGCATTATCAAATATATTTTTGATCTTTTCTTGTTTCGAGAAATAGAAATAGAAGAACAGAAATATTATCGAACAGGCCCTAAATAGATCAAAAGCTAAGGTCCTAAAGAACTACCTCAAGCAACAAAGTGATAAGTTGAATTTTGCACGAGCGACCATAGTGCTGGGTTACTAGGTAATGATCAACTAGAGATCTATCTTGACCATTCACTATTTCTTGAAGCTCAATCCCGGATGAACCATTTAGCCAAAGAAATCATGAACCGAAATAGAATAGCTTGCCCCACTCATGAGTAAATATTTCATAGTAGCCTCATTAGACCGTACATCTTTCTTGGTATATCTAGAGAATAGGTAGGAGCATTGTTCAACCTGATTTTTAATTAGTCTTTTATTATCCATTTTCTCAAAAATTCATAGAAAATTCATAAAAACTCATAAAATTGAAAAATTAACTTTGAAAGCCTTGGCCAAGCCTAAAGAACTAATTTTGAACAAAAAATAATTTTTAGTATTTTTCCCTTTTTAATTTTTTTCAATTTAGGAAAATGCCCAAAAATAAGAAAAATAGAATTTGTGACCAGAAAAATATGAAAAATAATCATTAGTTTTTTTAATTCCAATTTCATTTTAATGACTTTGGAATTCAAAATTCGATTGGGAACCTACTTTTTTAGATTTTTGCTGTTAGGTCCCTAAAAAAATAACAAATTGAGTCTTTTCTAGAATTTTTCTCATTTTGGCCCAGTTACGACATTTGATCCTCATACCTTCAATTAAATTTTGGTCCAACAAATTTCACAAATTGAAGAATTTGATTTAGGCCCAAAAAAGGGGTAAAGGGGTCGACCAGGTCAACCAGCTGACCCAGTCAACCGAAAAGCCAAACCAGCAGCTCCTTCTTCGTGCGTCCAGTGAAGTTTCAAACAAAAAGAAAAAAATACGCACAGAAAAAAATAGTTAGACGAAATAGTTTGTGGGAAATAGGTGACTTCAACTTCAGTTGTCACCCTACTTTGCAAGGAATAGTCGTACGAATAATAGACGGATGCCCACGCAAGCCCCATCAAGTATCGCTTTATACTAGCAAAACCCTTTCCGCATTCTTTGGAGAAATTTCCATGATGTGATCCATAATGGAATCTCCAAAATCAGCGTATAGGTATAAGACCCAACTCCAATTTACTTTTCAAATAGGCTATCATCATCACCGACGTGTGTTTGTTGGAAATTTGTGACATCAACTTGTCACCATATATACTTAGCAAGGAATAGTCGTACGAATAATAGACGGCTGCCCACGCAAGCTCCATCAAGTATGGCTTTACACTAGCAAAATCCTTTTCGCATTCTTCGGAGAAATTTCCGTGATGCGATCCATAATGTAATCTCCAACGTCAGCGTATTGGTCTAAGACTCCCCTCCAATTTACTTTTAAGGCCACGATCATCACTGACTCCGTCAATTATGGCTGCCAATCATTTTGAAAAAAAAATAGATAAATGATTTTTTTTTTTTGTATGCTTACGAAAATAGTTAGACAAAAATTCGTATCCTTTCGGATTCAGGGAAACTGGTGCTTGACAATTTAAATAGCGGTGGTGGGCATCGAATTTGGTTCATCAGCCTCTTCTTTCCTAGCAATAGCAAACTGGTGGAGCAGACTAGGGGAGAAGATGATCCTGGCGATGGCCTTCGTTATTCCCATGCTTGTTTTTGCAGGTGTAGCAGAATCATCTCCTCAGAGTCTGGCCTGGCCAGGCTGTCCGGACACATGTGGCAATCTCACGGACATTCCGTATCCTTTCGGAATCGGACCTGGCTGCTTCTTGGATCCCCAGTTCGAGATCGATTGCCAGCAAACAGACGGCGTCTCTACTCCGGTACTTAGGAATTTGAGTGTGGTGCTGTTAGATATCTCGCTACCGAGTAGTTCATACTCTCCAGGCCTCATTAAGGTCAGCCAACCCATATTGTATTCCCATCTTAATTGTTCAACCAACCAGAAAAATGATGCCCCCGCGGACTTAAGGGCCAGCGACAGCGTCTTTAGGTATTCCCAGGTTCACAACTATTTTGTCGCCGGAGGTTGTGACACCCTGGCCTTGATGACCAGCACCGACACCCCAAGGGCGATAGTAGGATGCAAGTCTTCCTGCGACGGAAACGGGACTCTCGGGTTCAACCAGTGCTCCAGTGGTACCGGTTGCTGTATGACTTCTATCCCCGATGTTATCAGCAAATACAATGCGGAGTTCAAGACTCTCAATGGCGAAACTATAGCGCCGGGGGACGTAGGATGCAGGTATGCCTTCTTGGTCGCGAAAACATGGTGGGGTCAGGCTGATTTGCACAGCTTACCGCCAGACGTTCCGGTGATGCTCGAATGGGCGATCACCTCCCATGAGTACAGCCTGCTGAGAGAGCAGAAAAACGGGCGAGGCAATGACAGTTCCGCCTCCTGCTATACATACTCGACGTTCGGGGCTCATAGCGTAATATATTGTTCATGCAATCAAGGCTACAGAGGGAATTATTTTCTTCCCCAGGATGCCAAGGTGAGAATAGAACGTCCACTTTTACTTTGCATAGGCCTTGTTCATTATCCCAAGCGAGATAGGATGATGTGCGAGCTCGAAACCTACGAAAAAGCCGCGAATTTATAGCTTCAATAATTATATTTTTGCTTCATTGTTTGATCCCATTCATCATTTCATGTCCACCAGATATCAACGAGTGCAAAGAAGATCCTAACCTCAACTGCCGAGGGAAGTGTGTGAATCGATCAGGGTCGTACGACTGCGTAGACAATAAGATCATCACCATGATAGGTACGTCGTTGTATGCTCCTTTCTTCTCCTAATCATGGAATGTGACTTCTGTGCGTACACCAATTTCATTCGAGGTTTTGCTAGCATAACAATCTTTGGATGGTTGTGAGAATAACAGTATGTTGTGGCGGGCTACAAATTCTTGAAAGAGTAAATCCCACAACAAGTCTTAATTAATTATTATTTTTTGGTGGCCTGAAATGGAGAGTTAACCCAACAATTACCCAAAATCTGTTATATACCAATTTTCTTTTATTTGCATGAATGCGAAAAATATTATTCATTCTGTTCAATTTAGATTTTACTTTCATAATATGTGCATTCAACTATGCTTTTAACCTTAAATCCAAAAGTGAAGAAAAACTCCTCAATTATAATCCGCTAGGTTCCTAAAACGATGGCGGTCAACTTTTTTCTATACAGGTATCGGCACAGGTGTCGGAGGCATAATATTACTTTTGGTCTTTTGGAGGTTGTTCAAATTCTTAAAAGGAAGGTGTGAGGAAAATACCAAGCAAAAATTCTTCAAACGCAATGGCGGATTTCTAGTGCAACAGTGCCTATCATCCATTGAAGACAATCACATGGAGAAAGGCAAGTTATTCACCTCAACGGAGTTAGATACGGCTACAGACCATTTTAACGAGAATCGCATTTTGGGTAGGGGTGGTCAAGGGACTGTTTTATAAGGGAATGTTGTTAGATGGAACGATTGTTGCAGTGAAGAAATCCAAAGTTGTTGATGCTGGACAGGCCGAGCAGTTCGTCAATGAGGTCATTATTCTCTCTAAAATCAATCACAGAAATGTGGTCAAGCTGTTAGGAATCTGTCTAGAGAGTGAAGTCCCTCTTCTAGTGTATGAATTTGTCCCAATGGAACTCTCTACCAATATCTTCACGATCTAGAAAAGGAATTTCCTTCTCGTGGGAAATGCGGTTAAGAATCGCCAGTGAAGTCGCTGCAGCTCTTTCATATTTGCACTTTGCTATGGCCATACCGGTTTATCATCGCGATATCAAGTCGTCAAATATACTTTGGACGAAAAATATCGAGCCAAAGTGGCGGACTTTGGAACTTCCAGATCAATTGCCATAGATCAAACTCACTTAACCACAATGGTGCGAGGAACCTTTGGATACTTTGACCCGGAGTACTACCAACAAGTCAATTTACGGACAAGAGCGATGTCTATAGCTTCGGGGTTGTCCTTGTCGAGCTATTAACCGGAGAAAAGCCAATTTCTCAACCAAGGGTGGAAGAGGGCATAAACCTATCCACGCACTTTGTCATTTCGATGGAGGAGAACCC